>OZ005660.1:90615564-90636064 GCA_963930645.1 Salticus scenicus
AGTTTGTAGTTTGAATGTCAGTTATAGTGTCTCAGCCAGTTTCACTATATAGGCATAAGACTACGTTATTTATTGTATTACCAAGTTTGTAGTTCGTATGTCAGTTATAGTGTTGCTGTCTCAGCCAGTTTCACTATATAAGACTACGTTATTTATTGTATTACCAAGTTTGTATGTCAGTGTCTCAGCCAGAATGAGGTTATATTCTTTTATTGTCTTGCCACGTAAGTTGTAATCTATATTATGTATATCGGCTACAGCGTCTCGCCAGTTTTGCGTATAGTGGCTGTTGTTTGAAATTCTAAAAGGGTTAAATGTACTCGAAAAGTATTGTGGCTAGATAGTCTGAAAATATTGACTGATTTTGACGGCTAAATTTACAATATTAGCATGAAATCTTGTAAATTTATAGGAGACTCATGGGGTAATTTTAGTTTTTTCCACAACAATAAAGGCCTCACCCTTGGAAAATATTAGCGAGACTCTCTACAAGCAACTATTTTTTTTCTTAAATGTGGCTTATAATACTGATCAGGAAAATTTTTATAAGATTAGTTTATCGCTTGGGACCTTCTAGAATAATTGCGTTTGCAGGATATTATGTAACTCGTTTCCTCAAAGATAAGATCTAATCTATAAACAGTCATCCTGTCGAGCCCTATTATTTTTATCGTTTCTCAGAACCGCTTATCAGATCTCATGCATCCGCCCGCCAGAGTATAAATACCGGCCTCTCGCCTCAGCTTATTCATTCTGACCTTTTGTTTTGCAAAATGCGTTCCGCAGACTCTGACAGGCAATATGATTACGGCTATGCCTTACAACCCAAAAGGAAAATATTAAAGACCTCTCGTCTCTATTGCGAGCTAATACTTCAATACGATAAATCAATGTCTTTGCCAACTCCAGCTCCAACTCCAAAGCCAAAGCCAGTTTCAAAGCCAGATCCCATACCAATTACAATAGCCACATCACAGAAGATTTATTTAAAAGTTCCAAATCCCATAAGCCGACTGCCAAAATCTCCTGAAGTGTCTACCAGGTACAAAATATACCGTGCCTGGAATCCTCGACCAAGGGTTAATTTTATGATACGGCCGAAACAGTTGGAGAATAAAAAGGCATAGTCGTTATCAATTGCCACAAAGGTCACCCAAACGATTTATAAAAAATCGGGTCGAACGAAGTGTCTCATGGCAGATTACTGTCTTTGACACTTCGTTCGACCCGTTTTTTTGTAACAGTTGTATTGCCAATGTTGGATGTGATTTTAACTTAAGATTTTGAACGGAGGCTTGTAAAAATTTATATACAAAAAAATATTAGAATTCCATCAAAGTCACATTAAAATCAACCAACCAACCAACCTTGAAAAAAAAAAAAAAAAAAAAAAAAAAAAAAAAAAAAAAAAATTTTTTTTTTTTTTTTTTTTTTTTTTTTTTTTTTTTTTTTTAGGTGTCACGCCCACCCTTGAAGCTTGTCTATATTTACTGTGGCTAACATGACTACACTCTCATTGTGTCTTGCCTGCAACGGTCGTCTAGTCACTATGTCTCGTAATGTGTTTTCAGCAAGACTAGAGAGTTAAATTTTTCTATAATAGCCTATGATCTATTCTGATTTCATGAAAACCTTCAGTATATTGTCATTTGTCAGACAAAAGTCTTGTTTTCAAAGCCGATATTGTATAAATAACGCTATTTCATCCTATTTTAAAGGTCAGGAGCGATTTTATGCATGACCGTACAGTAGAAGAAAGAAATTCCACTCCCACCCACCCTAATAGATATACTATATATATACTATATATATAGACTGCAGCGCCATCTATAATGATTGGCTAAGGAAACATAGCGTTAGCAGCCAACTGAGAAATATAGCTTTAGCGGCCAACTTAGAACTGTAGCAGCCAACTGAGAAATATAACTGTAGCAGCCAACTTAAAAATATAACTTAGAAATATAACTTTAGAAATATAAAACCAACCAACCAACCAACCTTGAAAAAAAAAAAAAAAAAAAAAAAAAAAAAAATATTTTTTTTTTTTTTTTTTTCAAGGTTGTTTGCATACTATATATAGAACTGTTGACATACCATCTCATCATTCTATCTCAGCAGCAACGGTCATGTCTTTGATACATTTAAATTCATGTCTTCTAAAATCTCAAATTAAATTTCTACACATTGATACATTTTTTGCTACGCTAAATGAATGCTGTGCCAATATCGAATACATTTTATAAATAATTAAACTATTTAAATTTTATTATTTAAACCGTCTGAAAAGGTGCAGTTGCTCGAAACTTATTGCTGGTGACTGTCTGATAAGCCTTTAGATGCGTAAACTCGTAGGATTACCCAGCTTTGCGGTACTTGGCATAGGAACTGTCGTTTTGAAATTCTGAAAGGTTAAATATGCTCGAAAATTATTGCTGGTGACTGTCTGATAAACCTTTAGATGCGTAAACTCGTAGGATTACCCAGCTTTGCGGTACTTGGAGTAGCAGCTGTAGTTTGAATAGAATCCCTTAACATGACTTTATAAAATCATTGGCCTTATCGTGGATGAATGCACCATTCTAAATTTATCGTTTGACCCTTGAAATCTTAATTGTAAAAATTTACATTACCTGTCTTCTTTTCGTGGACCTTAGCCTCTGCTATCAGAATGTCTAAACAACTCATGAAGGATTTTATTCTGCCGGTCGGTATGGACTGGCATATTTAAGATCAAATGGCTTCATGCTAAAATGCGAAACCTACATCCAGATCAGTTCTGTTGGACAAAATCAGGCCAATGTTGTAAATAATAAAAATCGTTACATTATAAGGGTTATGGATAAAATTTATATTAATATGAAGATATTTTTTTAAGAATCAAAAAAAATATCCATTCCTATAGACGCTCGAAGATTTTACATGCGACATTGCGTTTAGCCTTAGTTATTGCATAGACGATACTCGTGCTGGATTTGCGGTACTTGAGGCATATATATACATATATATACATATATATATACATATATATATACACATATATATATATATATATATATATATATATATATATATATATATATATATATATATATATATATATATATATATATATATATATATATATATATATCGCTATTGAATCGAGTTTGAAATAAATATTTTTTATCAGTAATAAAACATACAGACATTTCAGCGGCCTTGATGAAGGCTTGGAAAATATTAGCTCTACAAATTCGAAGCAAAGATTTTTTTTAAATGTGGCTTAAACTACTGGTCAGGAGTCGATAATATTGCCAATATTAGATTTTTAATCGTTTAGTCTAATATTGAACAATTGTCTTTGAAAATATTGGCTGTAGTCTCTGAAAATATTGACTGACTAACATTTTTTTCTAATTTTGATGGCTAAATTTACAATATTAACATGAAATCTTGTAAATTTATACGATTTTCATGGGCTAATTTTAGTTTTTTCGACAAAGAGTTTTGATGAAGGTCTTACCCTTGGAAAATATTAGCGGCCTCTCTGCAAGCAAAGATTTTGTTTTTCTTAAATGTGGCTTAAACTACTGATCAGGAGTCGATAATAATGCCAATATTAGATTTTTAATAGTCTAGTCTAAGATTGGACAAAAGGGTGGTAATGCTCGAATAATATTGCCAGTGACTGTGTCTTGTACCTGGATTTATCGCAAAACGGAGAGTTTAGCTAGATTTGTGGTACTTGAGGGTGGGGTGTAAATAGAGATTGGGTCGTAAGAAATACACAGATATTTTATTGAGATCTAGAATAGCTATTATTTAAAATGTTTTATCGTACAGCTTGAGGAAGCCGTCTTAAAAGTTGGATATGAAGACTTCCATATGCCCGCTCTATTTTGAAAATGCTTAAAGTATATTTTTTAGTATCCTTGTACCGAGACGGTGAAAAGTATTATGGACATATATGCATAATTGAGTATGAAATAAAATATTTTTTTTATCTGTATTAAAACATACAGACATTTCCGCGAAGCGGAAATGTCTGTATGTTTTAATACAGATAAAAAAAATATTTTATTTCTAATATTTTTAATTCTAAAGTCTAAATTTACAATATTAGCATACCATTTTTAAATTTATCTCTTGAGTTATTTTTTTCGATAATGAGTTTTGATAGAAGGGCTTAGGCTTGATAACCAATTAGATAAAAAATATTACGTGGCTTTGTAGTGGCATAATATCCTGTCAGTATTTTTAGCCATCCTGTTTTCAAGGACTACAAATAACTTTATCTTATCCGGTAACTCCTTATCGCATCCGGATCGCATCCTGTTTTAAAGGATATGGGGTCTACTATAAAAGCCGCTGCTCAGAGCTTACAGTTTCATTCGCTCACTAGCTCTCAAGCCATGTGGATGCGATTATTTTTCCCAGGCCAGATCGGCTTGAGGTCCGCCCTAGCCTCTGACGGAAAGACTTACGTTTCGGCTGTAGATGTGGGCGTGATGCTCAAATTCAACGATATTCATGAATTTGCCAACTATCGGGCCACCAAGCATCTAGACTCGTTTCCAGTCTTTGAAATATACGAGATGTTCGATTACGTGAGCCTGTTCTCAGATGTTGAAGACATGCAGAGACTCTGGAGACACGGAAGGGTCGCAGCCGATTTTCCCATGTCTTCGGATTACGTATTTGATGTTCATGTCGAATCTGAGGGGAATGCCAGGTTGCAGGACTGGCTGCAAATCTATACTGACCTCTTCAGAAATGACCTGTTCGAAGGCCCTCGTGTCAAGTCCAAGAGATTGGCTATCACCAACGAATGTAAAGTCTGCCTGACGGAAGAGAGCCAGGTGGCGTTCTTCGACTGCGGGCACGTGGTGTGCTGCATGGCCTGTTCGGACAAACTCGAATATTGTCCTGTCTGCCGAACGGTCATTGCGGAAAAGAGACGGGTCTATGTACAATAGATGTGAAAAATATTTAAAAAACTTGTGTCAAACGAGGCTTCCTCATGTCTTGACGACGATGGAAGCCTCGTTTGACACATTTTTTTTTAAAGCGATAGGCTACCAATATTGGATTTGTGAAAAAAATAACTTGTAAATATTTATCGGTTTAGACGGTGAGTGAGTAAGTTAAAAAATTTCAAGATTTGTGAAAAAAAACTTAGAAATATAAAATCGAAATGAAAAAAAATAAATTTATAAAAAATGGAAAAGTCCAAAAAAAAAATATACATATAAAATCAACCATGGTTTATATAGCCATGCCACACCCACCTTAAAAAAAAAAAAAAAAAAAAAAAAAAAAAAATTTTTTTTTTTTTTTTTTTTTTTTTTAAGGTTGATTGATTGGTTGATTGACTCTAGCTAGCCTATATATATGCCGGTTTGTCCATTGAATATAAGTAAGCAAGACCCTTGCCTACCGTTAACATATTGTAAATTATGTCTGAAGAAATGGATCCTAAATCTGAGTTCTGGATTCGAGTAAAATCTAATAAAGCTGGTATTGAAAGACTCATAAAAATATCTATCGAAGGCATTTTTAGAAACTACAATATTCCGATAGTGGATCGTATTGACGAGACCCTTTTAATGCAGGCAGACGGAGCCTTAGCCGCGCATCCAGCAACCATCGACCGTTTCAACGAATTTTATCTAAAACATAAAATGGATGGGTCCGAAATCCGTTTGGATGAAAATCTGGTTCTCAAGCCAAATTGCATTGTAGTTGTAAATGAATACATTTGTGGGGGGCCTTTTGGCGGCACTAGATTAATTTTTCTTTACCACGACGTTGAAAAAAATGAAGCTGTGTGTAAAAGTCCTAAAACGGGTACCGAAGTCAGAATATCTCAGTCCGTACGCACTGGACGGTTTCCTATCGAATTGGGATTTGCCAGATCCATTCATAGCTATCGAGATAGAATCGACGATTTGAAAATGGTTGTCAGTTTGATCGGGTATGTAGATCCTGTTTCCTGGCTTTTGTATCGTGTGAATCAATTGAAACAGGTATTGGCCGTAGAGTTTTAATTTAAAAATACAACCTTGAAAAAAAAAAAAAAAAAAAAAAAAAAAAAAAAAAATTTTTTTTTTTTTTTTTTTTTTTTTTTTTTTTTTTTTTTTCAGAGGTGGGTGTGGCTTAGCTCTATATAAGCCTGTAGCTTTAAACATTTTTCAAGACTCATGCTTTCGCAAAGCGTTCAAGTATGTGCTGAAGCCTTTTGGCTGGGCGAAAATTGTATACCATTAGAAATAGCGTTTGCTGTTAATCCAAAAGAAGTGAATATATTTCGATTGGCACCATTGCCTTTGCATCTATCTTTTACTTTACAAGAATTGGCCAATGCTAAATCTAAAATGCTGGATCCTCATCAGTTTCATAATTCTAATTTTTTTAGCAATCATCTAATTTCTCCAAAGGTGTACGATTGGAAATTAGAATATGACAATTGGCTAAATCAGCTACATAAATATGTTCCTTTGCATGCTGTATTGTGCGTTAGAGGATTATCCCAATGCCGATTTTTCAACGTAGTTTGTGGATATCCTCACGTAAAACGAATCGTATTACCAATTGGAAGAGCCGTGCCAAAAGTTAACCATTCTCACAAACGATCAAAATTATTATCTTATCCATGTCCAGGCATAGAAGTTGCCACTATGGCTAATTATGTAACCAGTGAAAATTTAAAATCTATAAAGTGTAGTTTTAAACCAAAATTTCAAAAATATATGCTAAAATACATATATACTGACTAGTTTGTTGGCGATTTAACTACAAAATGGGTTTAGACATTAGGAGCGAGTTTATGCATGACCTTACAGTAGAAGAAATAAATTCCACTCCCACCCACCCTAATAGATATACTATATATATACTATATATATATAGATTGCAGCGCCATCTACAATGATTGGCTAAAGAAATATAACTTTAGCAGCCAACTGAGAAATATAGCTTTAGCAGCCAACTGAGAAATATAGCTTTAGTGGCCAACTTAGAAATATAACTGTAGCGGCCAACTGAGAAATATAGCTTTAGTGGCCAACTTAGAAATATAACTGTAGCAGCCAACTGAGAAATATAGCTTTAGCGGCCAACTTAGAAATATAACTGTAGCAGCTAAATGAGAAATATAACTTTAGAAACCAACCAACCAACTGAAAAAAAAAAAAAAAAAAAAAAAAAAAAAAAAAAAATTTTTTTTTTTTTTTTTTTTTTTTTTTTTTTTTTTTAAATTAAATGTGTGGGTGTGGCTTAGCTGTATATAAGCATTATCTCTGCTGGCAGCTATCAAGTTCAGACTTATAGAGTCTGTGTAAAGTTTTATAAATTTACGCTATGTCGCAGCGTATGTTTAATACTCTTAAATTCAATGATACCGATTATAATTTTGTATATCACATAATACTAATAGGAGATATTCCACAATATGTACGGTTTTTTAAATTTCTTAAAATCAATAAGCTAAATATAATGAATTGGATAGAACATAATTCTCTAATGCGGGAAACTCATATACATTTATTTATTAATTCAGACAATGAAATCGACCGAGATATTTGGAAAGATTTTCCATTTGGAATTACGATAAATTTAATCAAATATGCAGATTATTTTTCGATTTTTCATATTTTGTCTGAAACACGTGATTACAACTGTTGCACTTTTACATTAGAAGATAGGTGTATTAAAATGATATGGGATAACATTAGTACTTTTTTTGACATCGAGCGCCTGCATTTACCTACTCGAATATTACAAAAAGTTGTTCGAGAATCTCAGAAATATATTTTACCCACATCGCTTTTTGAAGTTATTGAATGTACAGAGAAAATTGAAAAATTTTTGCAAAATACATCGTTAGAACAACTATTTTTTGAAACAGATAGGGTTTTTGATAGATATATTGCGACCTTTTTTCAAAGTAAAATACATTGTAGATATCTTACAAAAATATATATAACGCCTGCATTAAGGTATGTTCTAAGCTACTTTGTAAAGGATAATTATAAATTTCAAATGTGTATGCAATGCATACAATTATTTTTTTATGGAGAAGAGCGTTTAATTGATAGACATTACTTTAGAATGCGCATATATGAACCGGAATCATTTGTACGAGAAAGGGATAATTGGTGCTGTTTATGCCGGCAGACACCTCTATTTCAAGTAATAACTCGTGAACAGTATATGAAGCAATATCGACCTGACAACCCTCTCAAAAATTATCCCGATAAATTACTTATTAAAGTTCAAAAATATGAAATTTGTAAATATAGCATGAATGAAATAATATGATTTTAATAAACCTGTTACTGAGATGCCAATTTGTCCCAGTCTAATGTTGGTGCTTCATGTGGTTTGGGGAGTTCGCTAAGCGTATCGTCAACTTTTTTATCTGGAAACGACCTGCTATTGACAAGATACATGCGGCTGCTTAAATCTAGATAAAAACCGTTTTCGTTACATTTCAATTCCATTTGCATATTGGATGGTAACTTTTTTACCATTAAGAAGACTTCTATAATGCTAGAGATGTCAACATATCTTCTATATCTATTGGCTACCGCCTCCAGTTGTTCGAGAGACATGCTGCTCATTTTAAGATGAAGGGTTGAGTCATCGTCGAACGGGGAGATTTCTTCAATAAATTTTTCCTGATCCATATCTACTTATTTTATTTGAAAATGTTCCGTCTACGCGACTACATAAAAATCAACCAACCAACCGTTAAAAAAAAAAAAAAAAAAAAAAAAAAAAAAAAATTTTTTTTTTTTTTTTTTTTTTTTTTTTTTTTTTTTTTTTTTTTTTTCACAGTTGGTTGGTTGGTTGATTGTTATTTATCCTGTATATAAAGGCTGGCCGCCTTCCAAATTTATATCATTTTTTCATTCTACAATTGTTGTAGGTAATCTTTACAATTTCTCACAATGAACTTCTCTGATTCCATTCACAGCATATTTCATTACCTACTCAGAGACTGCGTGCATTTGGCAAACTGGGAAGATACAAGCCAATTTAGGCTGGTCGATGTCAAAGATGACTGGGATGATCCACAATGGAAACCGAGAGAACACAAATTTGCCCTTGCTATTTTGAGGATGTTAGAATACTATTTTCAGACACCGCCCTTACCTACTGGTATTGAAATCGAACAGATTGAAGATGTCATTCCCAAGCTGAAAGAAAAATTAAAAACTATTCTCGATTCCGATAGCATATCTTTTAAAGTCCGAAACCTTTGTAATGACGAAAGCTTGACGCATCGTCGTTGGTCGGGTCCCGAATCTTATCAGCCTTGGGTGATGGAGTGTTTGATAACCACTGGATGCTTTCTTGGAGAATGTTACGCAAAATTTGGATACAATGAGAGTTTATTTAATTTGGCATCCAAAACCCTTATAGATATTATGGAAGACTCTGCGTTATTATCTTGTATTAGACTCGATTTACATTATAAAATGGATCCGTTTGGTAAGCCTGGCGCTAAGATTAAATCAGTTTTGGACGAAGATTGGAGTATGTGGACCTTTCAATTGAACAAAGCACAGGAGAAAAAATTGTTCAAGAAGTGTCCAGGTAAATCGTAAGTCCAACACTAATTAATCAATCAATCTACCAACCCTAAAAAAAAAAAAAAAAAAAAATTTTTTTTTTTTTTTTTTTTTTTTTTTTTTTTTTTTTTTTTTTGAGTGGGTGTGGCTTAGCACAACATACGGCTATATAAGCTCGGTCATTTTATTTGTTCAGCAAATTATTCTTCTAACATGGCTTTCTTAAACATGGTTCTTCAACGCCTTGCTACTGGGATAGTCTCGTTTCTATTTCGTCACTATAAGCCAGAAGTGAAATATATGAAGGTGCGGGATTCTGCCATAGACCCGGAACAGAGAGACGACCAGTCTTTGGGATTCGATTTGTACGCGCCTAAGAAAATCGTGTTGAGACCTGGCGAGACAAAAACGATTGATACTGGAATAGCGTTCGAGATTCCATCTTACATGGGAATGTATCTCTGGGACAAGTCGTCGTTGGCTTTGGCAGAACTGAGAGTGTGTGGCGGCGTGATAGATCCAGGCTACAGAGGCTCTGTAGGCGTGATTATGGAAAATTGTTCGCTGGACAACTTCACCATCCAGAAAGGCAGCGCTATAACCCAAGCTGTGTTTCAATTGGCAATTTATCCTGAAATGATAGAGACAACGGAATTGTCAGATACCGTTCGTGGCGATAGAGGATTTGGTGGAAAATCAGACTGGGCAGATAAATGAATCTTGTCAGGATACAAGTAGATAGATGGCTTCAACCTATACACCAAAAATTGATCCGGAACTGAATTATTTAAACTGTTTAAAGGCCCATTATAAACGTAACGATCATCATCCTGAGCATTATGAGAAGCCTGAAATGAAATTTGAAGCTAGAATGGAATTGACTTGTGAGTTATTAGGAACTGTAATGGGTTGGGCTCATAATCGAGGATTAAAATTAAATCTTGCTGAATGTCGAGCTGTTATCGAAAAGGCTAACTGGGAGTCATGGGATCTTGCCGTGAAAGATAAATTACCAGAACCTACTGAAATTGATTTCAATATTCATGGAACATGGCATAATAAGACATATTCCATAGACGAATTTAAAAAATTGGAATGTTATGAGGATCTCGACGAACTCAAATGCGTAAGAGATTATGTGGATGACCTATTGAAGCATAAATTGGCAGTTTATCAAGTTTGGCGAGATATTACTGAATATGATAAGCGATACAATGCAATAGCTGAACGTATACAAAATCATGATTTGGATAAATTTCGAATCGATATGTTACGAGCCTATACTATGAAGTTGAGCGAATTTCGGGGAAAGACTAAACAAATTAATGTTGAAGAGACTCCTAAAACGGATGATGAGACTCCTAAAACGGATGAAGAGGCTCCTAAAACGGATGAGTAAATTCAAAGACAGCTGCGATATTTCACCCTCTGTAAGACTAAATATGCCCACCGTAAAACTAAAATAGATTAATAAGCTATCAAGTTTGACAAAGATAGTTCACCCACTGTAAAATTAAATATAGAATTTAAAAAAAAAAAAAAAAAAAAAAAAAAAAAAAAATTTTTTTTTTTTTTTTTTTTTTTTTTTTTTTTTTTTTAAGGTGTCCTTGAAATAGCTATATATACACAGTCATAAAAGCCACATGTATATACAGCTATAAAAGCTTCCACACTACATATATTTTACCAGTATGAATGTTCCGTTTCGACAATGGGAACCTGCTATGAGGTTTAACAAAAAAGTATCAAGTCACGTTTGTCGGTATGTCGTATTGATAAATAGTACTGCTAAATTTGATGTAGAAAAAGACTTGAAAAAATTACTACGTGTAACAAAAAAACCTCTCATATGGTTTATTAAAACATTTCGATCGTTTGGTATTAGGGTTGAATATGGCACACTTTTTTCCATACAAGATCTTAAAACCCAGGGACCCACGTTTAAAGATATCTCGGATGGAATCGTGCGACAATATCTAATATCGAGGTATTTACCAGATGTGACTTTTGTATGCTTTCCAGGATTCGCTAAAAAATTACCTTTCGATTGCATACATCCTGACACGTTAGTTGGTAAGCTTATCAAGAAGAAATAATATTAAAAAAAAAAAAAAAAAAAAAAAAAAAAAAAAATTTTTTTTTTTTTTTTTTTTTTTTTTTTTTGGGCGTGGTTTGACTATATATAAGCCTTAATTTTACTACCTGTTATACATTTCGTCAACTCTTCCTCTGTAGTGTGTTTGGCAAATCTCATAGATTTCAAGCGTTTAGTCTTTGAAATATTGACTGTTTCTTTTACGCGTTTCAGAAAACCTTCTGCAAGATATCAAAGTTTGGCTAATATTATTACAAGTGAAATGTGCTCGAAACTTATTGCAGTCATCTTTCAAAATACCCTGTAACTACTGTAAAATAGGATGGTCTAGACAGTTTATGGTACTTAGCCATATGTATAAAGTTTAATATTGTACACATATAAATAATAACTGAGTAATTCTTTTGACAAATGATGAGTTTCCCGTTTTTTTTATTGCCTAATGAAATAAAATTGAAAATACTCAAGTACCTACCCGTTTACGAAAAATATAAATTATTTTCTATAACTGAATTCAGCGATTTGTTGACCTATCCTCGATTATGGTGTAACAAAGCTTGCTATAATCTATATCGAAAGACGCTTGAAATACAAATCTATTCCGTACAAAATATTATTAGAACTGATTTTGTTTTAGTAAACATTTTTATTTATATGCTTAAAACCAACATCGATATTTTATATCCTGATCATTGGAATTTTCATCCAATCAATGAACATGAAGAAAAATTTATTGTCACTATGAAAACTAATTTTGATGAATTTATAGCAAAATATGCTGTTATTGTTACCATGTACGTTAAAGTATTCGCGTCTCCATTCTATGTTAGGTCTATTTTACTAAGTATAGAAAATGTGCATGGTATACTATTTCCTTATATCGTACATCCATTTTTTCTAAACATGAAGGGTAAAAGACAATGGATTCGGTTTATGATCGCTTGTGAATTTATTCGCCAATTATACAGTTTAATTGAAGCTGATAAATCGAATTATAAGACTAAATGTTTATTTCGTATATTGAAAATACTGACATTTGAGTACGACGAATGGGCCAATAATCAGGGTGGATGGGAATGTATAAAAGATTGGCAGAATGAAAAATTGGTGGATAAAGATATTTTTACTGACAGTATTTACTACTAAAATACCCCCCCTTTAAAAAAAAAAAAAAAAAAAAAAAAAAAAAAAAAAATTTTTTTTTTTTTTTTTTTTTTTTTTTTTGAGTGGGCGTGGCACATCCATAATTGCTATATATAAGAGAGATGTGGTAGTGTCTAGTAATATTATTCGCCCACACAACTTACAATGGCTGGTCTACACTATGTTTATGCTGTGCATGTCTCTTTTGTTCGCTATGAAGGAAGGCAAATCCCATGGACTATTACTATGACTTCGACCGTGACACCATACAAGACTTTTAGTATTGGTTTGCTTAGCAACGACTTTACCTGGACAGATTCTGATTTGAATTATAATTGTCTAAACGCGGATGATTTTCCCAGAAACCCTTCTAAAAAACTAAATTACCAAATCAGTCTGCCACATTTCGAATCTGAGTTTAGCGAAATCTATGGCGCAGAGTACTGGAAAGATGGCTGGGTGACACAATTGGCAGCCGTCGATCGGCCTACGTATGATTATCTAAAAACATTTTGCAATTCAATTATATTGTTGGATAACACACTAATTGCTGAAGATAGAACCTTGGCTGCAGCATACAGGTATAACGTATTGCCAAATAATGGAGAGGAATTTAAAGAAATTGTAATTGAAGGTTGAAGGACTTTTAAAAATCTTAGATGCCTTTGAAAAAAAAAAAAAAAAAAAAAAAAAAAAAAAAAAAAAAAATTTTTTTTTTTTTTTTTTTTTTTTTTTTTCAAGTGCCCCGCCCACCCAAGTCTGTATATATATATATCAGAAAATTCTATTTAGACAATTTATTATTGGTATGATATTGCACACATGCAAATATGCTAAGTAAAGTTTATGAGAGTTTTTTATTAATATGCTCATTCATATTTGCCACAATTTTACTTATTACAGTTCTTTTTATAGTTATATTATTTATAATAACGACTTTTATTATGGAATTTTTGCTAGGCCCAGAAATTACAAAAAAATGTATTAAAACATTTTTAGAAAAGATGAAAATAAATCTTGTCTTTGCTCAAGAATAAAGGGTTATGCAATTTTTCAAATATGGATAAATGTTTGTGCTGTAATAAGTTGATAAACTATCCAAGATCGAATTATAGATTGGATTGCGAACACGCTTTTCATCAGCGATGCCTTGTAAATTATTTTCAAAACCATCCGCTCAAATGCCTGGAATGTGCCCAGCCGCTATCTTACATTGATCTAACATATTTTCAAAGCATTCATGAAATAGTAAATGATATAGAAGATACTGATTCAGGCTTTGAATCTAATTAATTCATGTCTTAGAAATATAACTTTAGAAACCAACTTCATCAACCAACCAACAAAAAAAAAAAAAAAAAAAAAAAAAAAAAAATATTTTTTTTTTTTTTTTTTTTTTTTTTTTTTTTTTTTTTTTGAGTGGGCGTGGCTCATGTATATATAAGACTGTTGACTTGTCACTTCATCATTCTATCTCGATCTTTGCCAGCAGCAGCCATATCTTTCCTTTACGGACATGGAATCAACAGTATCCTACAGCTCTTTGGTTTGGACGTTAAGAAATAATAATATGGAGCTAGCACATAAAAATGATAAATTGGCTAAAGAAGTTAACGATTTACGAGATATATCTTTTTTTCAAAGTATATTAAACGAATTAATATATGCTGAAAATGTCCGATTAAGGGGTGAACGATCTCGCCTTTGTATGGATGCAGCACAAATTGCTGTAACTTTAAACGAAAAGATAATTAGTTTAAATTCAATCATCAGCAAACAACGTAGACTGTCAGCAGCAACACTGAAAATGTCAAAAGCTAAAGATGGTTTTAAACGTAAAACTAAAAGGATTATAAAACCCAAGAAATGTACAATATGTCAAGGATAATAAAATCGTAACCAAGCCGTCAAGGTTACAGCAAGGTCACATGAAAAAAAAAAAAAAAAAAAAAAAAAAAAAAAAAAAAAATTTTTTTTTTTTTTTTTTTTTTTTTTTTTTTTTTTTTACGTGACCTTGATATTATTTATTTTTATACTGGCCTTTTGCTATATAAGTAAGGTTTGTTGGATTGCTATTATTTCATAATGGAAGCTATGAATCCTATTGAGATGCTTATTGATGGGGCTGTTCAGCATGAAGTCTTGCAGAATAAAAATCCTTACTTGACTATGGAGACTATCATTTTACGTTTGTACAAGAAAATTTCACAGTATACGCGTGTCCAGTTCTATCAGAATGAGAAAACTCTACTGTTTGTACAATATCACGATGAAATTTTGAATGCCTATGAAAGTATAAAATCTAGGCTGTCTCACGAAGAGCGAGCTACGGTAGAACGTGTCCTATCTAGAGATTGCCCACATCCCAACGAATTGCTGAAGTTTACCTGTACTTGGTACAAACATGATCCTGCCAGCATTTGTAGATGGTTTGCTGTCGATGGTATCATCAACCTGCATCCTAAATATTACGTTCAAGATGCCTTTAACAATAATTTCGAGAAACACAATGCAGCCGTCAGGGCTCTGTATACTTATTACTCTAATCCTGAAAGCATCAAATTGATCGTGAGCAAGGCCCTAGATATTGAAGGTGACGAAACATATGAGGCAGATCCCGATATGGATAGGTGTTTGGAACTGTACTTAACAATGGTGGGTGAAGAAGAAATGAAACGCGTGGCAGAAGACAGGCGAACCAAGCTGCGAGCTCAACAGCAACCCAATAAGCGTAAAAGAAAAATACAGCCTCTGAAATTATCCGAAATTGTAGAAAATCCAATTGTAGAGACCCCAGAATCGCCTAGGCCGATTTCACCCCAAAATGAGTAATAGCTGACGGTTAGAATAATCAGGTTTCAGTTTCTTTAAAAGGTTTTGGCGTAAATTTTCTCCGATTGATAGATGCCATTTAGAAGTCGTGCTGAGAAGGTCCATAGCAGTCAAAATTTTCAAATAGGCCTCGTGACAATTTTCTACGTCTGATAAGTCTATTCTAGTATTTTCAATTTTCTCGCAGAAAGGCCAAGCGTGGTTTGTTGGAGGTACCATCGCTTCCATATCTGACAGGTCATCTGTAGGTTGGGATATATCAAAAATCTTGTCACATTTTATAACCTGAGTGTATAATGGATTCCAGAAGAGTTGCAAATGGCTACTCAAAACGATCGCCCAAACGTCAGATGGAATGATGGCGTCAAACGAAGGTTCGATCACAATATGTAATAGACGCGATTCGTATAGATTTGGACGATATAAAAATGTCAGCTCGTAGTCTGATACGGGTTCTAGCTCAGGAATGGAATCCAAATAGAATTTGACTAAGTTAGGATAACGTCCATAATGACTATAGATAATGGTAGATTTCTTAGAAACTAAAGCCTTTTGAAAAAATTCCATATCTTGATTATTAAACAATTGAAAAAAAAAAAAAAAAAAAAAAAAAAAATCTAGCCTTTGAAAAAAAAAAAAAAAAAAAAAAAAAAAAAAAAAAAAAAAAAAAAAAAATTTTTTTTTTTTTTTTTTTTTTTTTTTTTTTTTTTTTAATTCAAGGTCATATTATTTATCTATATATGGGTGCCTTCTCTGCGCAACGATCATTCATGGTAGAGCCTTCTATCTATGAGGTCTTAAGTTTTTCTGAAAGCTACATACGGCTTAACTGAAATAGATTAAATTATTAATGCTAAGTTTTTTGTCAAGAAAGCATCAAAAAGGTGTCATGAGACAAACGAATAAATATACTACTTCATATGGCTTAATCGTCAAAAATTCTGACAACCAAGTTGTACTTATCAAGCGTAAGGTGCCATACTGTGTGCAAAATTATTACACGCATCTCCATAAAAGCAAAACTAAGTATTGTGAATATTCCAAGAATGCCTTTGACCAGATACGAGACGTTTTTGAAAGAGAACAGTTACCAAAGCTGAGCGAAGAATATAAATTGGATTATATGTGCTTTGTGAATGGCAAATTGTACGAAGATCTGTACGATTTTCCGCATGGACAGCCGTCTACGAAAAACCCACAAACCTTATTTGATTATTTTATAACGGCGTATCGAGAATTTCGTGAAGAAACTGGCTTCAGATTTACTTTTACGAAAGAAGACGTGGAAAATTATCCAATCGTGCATTTTGAATTTATGGGATGCGATAAGATTTATTATAAACAATATTATTTTCTTATTGAAAATGTAAAAGATTTGAAGAGATACAGATATTTTGATTCACTCGATTTTCCAATGATATCGTCTGCCCAAATTAAGAGTTGGAATGATGATCGACTTGTGTATACAGGCCAACTGTATCCCGTAAAAATAGCATATAATTATTTTAAAATTCAGCAAAAAATAAAAATTGATAATAAGCATAAAATTTTTGAGAATTTTTATCCAAAGTATTATATAATTTCTTATCAAAAAAAAGAAGATGATAAGAAACTGATGGAAAAAATATTTAAAAATTAATTAATAAAAAGCCACACCCACCCTTGAAAAAAAAAAAAAAAAAAAAAAAAAATTTTTTTTTTTTTTTTTTTTTTTTTTTTTTTTTTTGAGGTGGGTGTGGCCTTCTTCAAACGTATAAAAAGGCAACGCCGCACTCTCAAACTATCATTCTACTGCAATCATGAATCCTGCTATCTTCTGTTGTCAAGATGAAGTCTTTGCTGAAGCCGTTTGGCTGAATGTTGGAAACGGATCCCTAAAACCGTTAGAAATAGCATTTGCCATTTCTCCAGATAAGGTCTACATATTTACAGTAGCACCCCTGCCTCAACATTACTGGGTCACGCTGAGAGATCTTGCCCAAACTAGATCTAGAATACATAACAAAGATCGTTTTTACAATTCTCAGTGTGAACAGCTACTTTTACAGCCAAAACTCTTCGAATGGAGACTTAAAGCCAACAGTTGGCTTAATAAGCTGACATATTGCGTTCCGTTAGACACTCCACTGTATGTCCATGGTCGTGCCCAGTACAAATTTTTCAAGCATCAGTGCGGATACAGAAACGTACATCTGGTTAAAGTGCCAACTGGAGTAAGAATCATAAACGCTTGTCATTTTCATGTGAAGTCGAAATTGTTAGATTATCCTTGTCCAGGAATAGAAGTAGCTACGATGGCCTATCATCAAAGAGACCTTCAAATAAAACAATAGTAAAAAAAAAAAAAAAAAAAAAAAAAAAAATTTTTTTTTTTTTTTTTTTTTTTTTTTTTTTTTTTTTATAAATCAAGCTAACGATGGGCTATAAAACCTTTGTCCAATCCATCTTTGGCAATCAGTACTCGTTTCATGCCCCATACTTACACGGGCTCAATCTCTACTGTCTCTTCGTTATTACGTTAACAGTGTCCCTTTGCGTTTATACCCTGCATCAGCATCAAGATGTCTGCGACAACACCTTCAAGCAGCGCGTCCATGACCTACGAATTAAATACGCCAGTGCTAGACGTCCCGGTTATGATTAAACCTATTTTAGATAATTATAACATACACGTTAATAATTTTATTCGATTTTTGCGCGATCGTCTAGATGTCTATCTCGTTTACGAAGGCCCAGCCGATCCCCATCAGCACATTTTGTTAAGAACCATGTACGCGTGTTCTATCAAATCCAAAAAAATTTTAAAAGATGTATTTCCAATCATGATAGGATCGCTTCTAGATATGGCCATTCGCCATCAAAACGAGAGGTCTTTTCGCGAACCTCTGTCGGCCTCTGAAACCCAGTATCCATTTACAAAATTAGATGTAGGGAGTGGATTCTTTCTAGTTGGTGGTTCTTTGCGCCATTTACCCTATTTCTATACGAACGATCCTACCAACACGCATGTCATTCAAAGAAAAATTGTTCGAGTCTATTCCTACAATGCTCTAGATCGCGGAAAAGAGTTAAATTTCTACGTGGCAGACTACGATGGCAAAAAATGTGGCGATGTGGTAGTTATTCATAACAACGGTACTAAAACCAATGACGATCCACATTTTTTCAATCATTGTCCCTATCCAGTAAATTTGACGGCTTACATGTCCATGCTGTATCGAAACGAGCATTTTGACATCGATCATCTGGGTAATAAAATGGTTGTCAGCCCAGGCCACATGTTTACCAAACTATTCATAAAATATTTGTACGGTCCTCTGCTGCAGCAAGATTGGAAGCTGATCAAAGCCAGAACAGGTCTGGTCTCGAAATCTATCGAAGACGGGTTCTTGCTGCACGTTCTGTCTCGAAAAACGGTCTATTATAAGGAAACTAAATCTGCTGGAAAGATGACCAACGAGCCTTCAGGATCGCATCGCGAAATAGGTGTCAACGGTGAAGTATTCATGGAAAAAAATATAGGTTGCTATAGAGAAATTACGTCTCAGACCTACAAACTAAATCCTTATCTGCTACACGTTATAGTGAGACAGATTTCCAAAAAAGTTAAAAATTCAACCGTCGATTCTTTTCATCCCAGCTATCTGTATTTTTTATGCATACTGGGTATTTTCGAAACAAAAAACGTGGGTCGTACGACTATGATGGTCAGAGACACGATTGTTTCTACGTGCGACGATCTGGATCCAGTCTATCATGATGTACCCAATGATAAATTTTGGGATGAGCTGAAACTCGAGTCTCAGAAAGACAGCCGCTATTTCGTAGTTGTGAACGAGGCCTGCATACCCGTAACCGAAAAATCTTTTTACGGCATCGAGCTGCTGAGGCTGAAGAATCATTTCAAGACAATCGAGTGCTATCAGAGAGAAAATTTTATCATTATCCGTTATAAGATGGGTTTCATTATGAAAAGGGTGCCTGACACAGATATCTGGGTGACTCCGTACGACATCTCGTATTACATACACAGGCTGGCTGGGATTCATGCGACCAGCTACTTGGTGGATCTGAACCGATTTTGTAACCATACAGCCTTTCCGAAAAATATTTTGGCCTTCAACGCGATGAAAAATTCTGTTTTGGCTACGACTTCGGAATACGCTCTATATTTTATGGATACGGTATCCACTTATTATAAAAAACTGACTCCTGACCATAAAGTTCTCATACCGGCCAAGAAGGATGGCGTTTCTGAACATTTTGAGATAGCCATGCCTCAGCCCGTAGTCACTTACATGAGTTTCAAAGGCTGCACGCAAGAAGACTGCATAGCGAAACGTAAAGGCTACGATGCGTTCGATGGCTGCAGGTTTTACACGCTCAGATTGAATTTGGATGCCAAATCTTGGGTTAAATTTTATCCCGTTCGCGGCGACGAAGATCCAGAATCTGGTTTATTGGGGACGCTTGTTAGTGGAGATGTTTTGCAAGTCGAACCCTATTCTTTACATATAATACTGAATAAAATTTCTGATAGTGAATACCGCATTCGTTTCAACAAAACGCCGTTCAGGGTCGCTCAGCATTTCATAAGCGGAGACAAACTGACTATTAGCGTAGAACAACAGCATGTCTGCGATACAGGAGACAAACTCTGTAGTTTGCACGGTCAGAAAGGGGTCGTGCGAGTCTTGGAAGAGATGCCTATTTTGGATGATGGGATCGTACCCGATTTGATAGTGAACCCTTACTGCATGTTCAGGATGACGCCCGGACAGATTTTAGAAGCCATGTATTTGGGCGGTGGCAGAGATAGCCAATCCGTACGTAATTCGAAAGGTGTTTTGATACGAGACGCGAAGGCCTTTTATGG
>OZ005660.1:90636264-90869625 GCA_963930645.1 Salticus scenicus
CGATATAGATTTCATATGTCTCATCCTTGGCGGAAAAAATAATATCACCAAATTATATGGCGAACACATTTAATACTGTCCCGTCAGGTTTTATAAATTTCATAAGAAAGAGGATAAAATATTTCTTACCCGACAGGTCTTGTTCTTTTTCGGCGGCTTATTCTAAGTAATCACAAAAGAGTTGAAATGAACACAGCTAAGTTTCACGACACAAACGTTTAATTAGACGCACTATTTACATTTTATGTACATAATTGTTTCATTAATATCTGCAGCTATCACAATATTTAATATTAGCTGCCAAGCATTTAATATTAGCTGTCGAGCGTCAAAAGAACGCTCTTCCATATCCTTGCGGATTCACAATCCTTCTTTTACAACAGAAAAACAAAACTTTTTATCATCAGAAAAAACCATGTTGCCAATCAATAAAAAATAAAAATAGGCAGACGATCTCCAGTGGAAGAACAGCCCGCCTCCTGACGGCAAGAATGGGTCATCCTCCCACCTTTGATTCTGGCAATCTTGTACAAAATCAAACTAAAAAAGAGAAAAAAGACATATTAATAAACATTACATCAAGCAAAAATGAAAAGGAACAGAGAGAAAAGGAAAAAAAAAAAAAAAAAAGGTAAATAAAGTTCTATCAGTCAATTATAAATTCAGTCTATCTGGAGCTCTAATGGATCTACCCCTCCTGGTAAATCGTGGTTTTTCGTCAGGTATCTCAACAGATTTCTTGACATTCTTTGAAACAGTTCTAGACAGTTCAGAGGGATCAGGGCATCTTTTCGGTATAGAACGAGTAGGTATCAAAGTTCCATTTGCAGCATACTTTGCACGAAAATCACTAGATTCATCAGAAGAGATCTCTAACGGATAAAGTCTTTGAACTGGGCGTATCAAAAACCCATTTCCTGTCTTGATTTTTGCCACTCGAACTATTCCGTCTTTACCAGGATAAGTTTCGACAACTCTGGCTAATGGCCAGTTGATTCTTTTTTGATTATCATGACCGACGAGAACTATGTCTCCTACAGCAATTTTTTTGTCAGTCTTAGCGATACCCTTTGAATTTTTTAATTGTCCTAGATATTCAATTCTGAATCTTTTCCGTAAATCTTTCTTCAATTTTAGCAAATATCGAAGTCTTCTTTTTAAATTCACATTTTCGAAGTTATCTAGGTCAGGAAGACCAGTTTCTTTAATTCCTTGCAAAAACATGCTCGGAGTCAATGGAATTAAATCATCGGGATCCTCAGAAATAGTAGTTAATGGTCTGGAATTCATCAAACATTCGATATCACATATAATTGTGTAAAGTTCTTCAAAATCTAGAGCTGCTCGTCCTAATACTCTTCTCAAAATTTGCTTTGTACAGCCTATTAAGCGTTCCCACCAGCCACCCCACCATGGTGAAGCTGGGGGGATAAACTTCCATATTATGTTCTGTACTAGGGCTTCCTTCCGTACTTTTGCAAGTATAGGATCAGTAAATAGCTTCGAAGCTCCTGAAAATTTTGTGCCTCGATCGCTGTATATTACAGAAGGTCGACCCCTTCTCGCAACAAATCTTCGCAGGGTTTGCAAAAATGCTTCAGAGGATAATGATGTTAATAATTCAAGATGTACCGCTCTGTAAACAGCGCAGGTGTACAGCACAATCCAACATTTTTTATCATTTTTCAAGTACAAAGGTCCGGCTAAATCAACCCCGGTAATTTCAAAGATAGCAGCATCTCTGATCCTGTCTTCCGGCAAGGCGGTGATTTCAGGCTGAACAGAATTTACGGTGAAGCGTTTGCATCTTATACAACGTAAGGTAACTTGCCGTATGGACTTTCTGCACCTGAGAATCCAATATTTTTCTCGGAGATGGTTCATTAATATTTGTACTCCTGCGTGGTTTAATTCGTTATGTTTCCATTCTATCAATTTCTGCACGATGTAATGATTTCCTGGTAAAATAATAGGCAAACGAAAGTCTGTATTATCTTTACTTCTAAGTATAAGAGACTTTACCCTTAGAAGGCCATCTTTGTCAACGGTGGGATGAAGTTTTCGTAAGCGATCATCTATTCCTTTAGGAAAGTCTTCCCTTTGAACCATCTTTAACAGGATTAATTCAGCATGTTTAAGTTCTTTATTTGTAATATCCCCAGAATTTCGTTTAGAATGATTTCGAAGATTCGAGATGAATCTGTATATCCATGCCGTAACTCTTAATAATTTCACGTAAGACGAGTATCTCTCATAAAACTTCTCAGTAGTTTCAGTACTTAGAGCAGAAATGATCGACCTTTTTTTTTCTGAATTGACAATCTGTATTTCGGGTGAGATTTCTTGTCTCGGCCATTGACTCGTTGGTGTCTTCAAAAATTCCGGACCCTCCCACCAAAGGGATTTGAGTAAAGCATCAGCATTGCAACCTCTTGATGGAAGGTCAGCTGGATTTAAGTTACCCGGGACGTATCTCCAGTCGTTGGGATGACTCAAAGATCTTATTTCTCTGGTACGATTCAGCGCAAATACTCCCCATGGTTCTTGATTTTTTATCCAGAACAATGCGTTCATGGAGTCAGACCAATAGAAAGTTTGAACTTGGCTGTCACAGAAGTCTCCTTTTATAGAATTCATTAATCTAACACCCAAACAACATGCTAATAATTCTAGTTTCGGTATGGAGACTGATTTCAAGGGTGCTACTCGAGCACGAGCTTGAACCAATTGACATCTCACATGAAAATTATTTTCTTCTCTGATATATATACAAGTTGCATAAGCGTGGCTTGATGCATCACAAAACACATGGAATGACACATTTGTATTTAGAGCATGATTTTCTAATATCCTTCTAGGGATTCTAATGCCTTCCAAGCATTTTAATGCATTTTCCCATTTCAGAAATTTTTTCTCGATGTCATCTGGTAGCTTGGCATCCCAGGGCAGTTTCCTACGCCAACATTCTTGCATTATGATCTTTGCAATTAAAGTGACAGGACAGAGAAACCCAATGGGGTCAAAAATCTTACTTGCTAAGGACAGGATAAATCGCTTACTTAGATTTGCATTTTCGCACTCTTCAAACCTTAAACTACAGTATAGAGTATCTTCCAGAATATTCCAATTTAAGCCCAAAACTGAGACAGTCTCTGGAAAATCTTCTTCAGGAATTCCGTACACACTTGGTGGTAGACCATTACCTATCCATCCTCTAAGATCAAAACATCCCGCTGACATGATTTCTTTAGATTGTGCCATAAAATTAACTACTTCTTCTTCGGAACTGCAACTTGTAACACAGTTGTCGACATACATAGAGTTTTTAAGTTTAGAAGCAGTCTCTTGCAAATAATCTGGAACATTACTTAGGTGGAAATTTAGAGTAGCTCCTAAAAGAAATGGGCTGCAGTTTACCCCAAATACTACTCGACGATGTCTGTAAATCTTCACTTTATTAGGATCACCGCCCTCCCACCACAGAAATCTTAGAAAATCACAATCTTCTTCATTTATTCTTATTTGTAGAAATGCTTTGCGAATGTCTGATACTATCCCATACTTGTTCAAACGAAATTTATTCAAAATGTTAGGAATCAACTCCAAGTAGTTTGGACCTTTAGCTAGGCAATCGTTCAAAGAGTAACTGTTCTTTTCTTTTGCAGAAGCATCGAAAACAGGACGAATTGTTGTCGTTGAATGCTCTTTTATAACTGCTCTATGAGGCAGATGATGGCAATCTATCTTCTCGAATTCATCAGTATTTACTTCTTCAATTATTTCTTCACCAAGCCACTGACAAAAAACTTCTTCATAATCTTCAATAAGACCCTTATTCTTCAGAGTCCTCACAGTTGATTTTAGCCTTCGTTCAGCAATTGTTTTGTTATCTGGGAGTTCTTGGTGTCCTTCTATCCATGGTAATTTTACAACATAGCGTCCGTCATCATCTCTACTTAGAGTTTTCTCAAAATGATTTTTGGATGCTTCTTCAAGTTCTTCCTTTGACTGTTTCTCTGCAGGATCCTTAATTCCTAGGACATCTAGTTCCCACAGATCAGAAATTTTTACTTCTCTAGCTAACATCGAAGTGACTACAAGGTTTTCAGTATCTTCAGTAAACTTCTTAGTGCGTCCCATAACAGTCCAACCTAGCCTTGTTTCAATAGCGGTCAGGCCGGATTTCAGATTCTTCAGCTTTCCTGTCATTAATTTGCCAGCTACATCTGCACCTATAAGGAGCTCTATGGGGTTAAGGCAATCTTCTAAATATATCCCCGTACCTGATAAATCATCTTCACACAGTTCTTGAGTGACCGGTGGCATAGTAAAACAAATTGTAGGCTGACTCAAAACTTCAAAATTGCAACGATAAGTTTCGCTGACATCAGAAAGGTAAGCTTTGTAAACATTGTGTGTCAAAGTATTCGTGTTCGAACCACCAAATAAGGAATGCTTCAGTTTTTCTTTTCTTATTGGCTTGTATCCAATCTTTTTTGCAGTGTTTTCTAAGATGTAAGACCTTTGGGAAGCGGAATCAATAATCGCCCGAATTTTTAAAATTCTGTTTTCACCTCTTAAATTAATCACGAGTGTCTGTAGCAAAACACTGGGAGTTGATGAAACATTTGATAATGTTGTATCTTGATCGGAAGTATTCTTGTCATTTTTAACCCTTTGTGCGTGCGCAGCTGATTTCGGATCATTCTTACAGAGAAGAGTATGGTGGGGTTTCCCACAAATCGCACAGTTACATCTACTTCTACACGAACTAGAAATGTGGTTCAATTTTAAACATTTAAAGCAGCCTCCCCGTTTCATAACATTTTGTTTTCTTTGATCATAAGTCAAGTTTGCTACTTTTCTACATTCCGCACTTAGATGTGGCTTATCGCAGAACACGCACTCTTGCTCTCGGTTTTGTTTACCTTGGGACGAGGTTAAAAGTTCCATACCTGTTGGAATAATTTTATTGTGTGTTAGAAAATTTTTAGATTTCATTGTGTTAAATTTCTTGGGTTTGTTTTCAAAACCAAATCCACTTGTCGCTAAATTAATTTTTTCTTCACCTTGAATTTCATTACGTAAAAACTGCATTAAAGTTTCTAATTTATTAAAAGATTTATCTTCCGAACTAAGAGAAACAGAATTCAAGTGTCTTTCCCAAATACGCAAAAGATCTATTGGTAAACAAGATTCAACTAACGGGTATAACATTGAGGCATATTTATCGCTTGTTACACCAAGCATTTTTAAAGATCGTAACTGTGTTTCTAATTTATCATAAAGCTTCACAATTGGTAATTTATGTTCCTGATTTACAGTATTACTTAGCACAAGGCTTAATAATTCCCTAACATAAACTTCAATTAGTACATCTTCCCTGCCAAATCTTGTATGTAAACAATCAACCGCTTGTGAATAGTTCTCAGCTGTTACGGGAAAAGATTCTACGACTTCTCTGGCTCTAGACCCCTTTTGAGTAGATTGAAGTAGATACTGAAATTTATCTACCTCCGAAATATTTGGATCTTCATGAATTTTCTTAAATAATCCCCAAAATGATAACCAGTCCTTTAAATTACCATCAAACTTTTGTAATTCAATTTTTGGTAACTTAAAACTTCTTTTAGAATTACTTTCGTTTTCAAGTACACTTGAATTTAAATCCGAAGGTAAATTTATTCTACGTTCAAGTTTTGTTTTTAAATCAATATAAGTACTACTATAATTATCAGCACTTTCGATTTCGCTATCCAACATGGTCTGAGTACATTTTTCATCAACTTGTAAAATTTGAAGAATTTCTTTATCAAGCGTTTCAACTCTGGAATATTTTTCTTGTAACTGTGCTAAGAACCCAGCACAAGAATCGATGTCACAAGTTTCAGTTTCTAAAAGGTTTTTTACCTTTTCAGTAAATTTTGTAAGGTACCTCGATAAGAACCGCGTAATTTAGTTGCGGCTTCCATAATTCAAATAAAGACTGATAAAATAATAAACAAACACTTCAAATCAAAGCTTCATAAAACGAGAACAAAAAATATTCCGAAATCGAAAGTAATTCTGGGAAGAAATTTTAGAATTCTAAATAATGTTTTGAGAACAAAAACATTCAATTTTCGAACACTTTGATTCAAAATAACAATTTTCATATAAAATAATAATCTTCTTTATTAAATCAAAATATGCAAAATCAATGTAAAATCAAAATATGCATTCATAGAATATGTATTAACATTTTCTTCAACATAAACAAATTCTTCATATTGTTCCAAATATCAAATGAGCAGTTCAAAAATAAACATACATTTTATGTTTTCAAAATTATTCTCAATAATACTTACAAAAAGTATTTCAAAATTTTTAATGTTATCTTCTCATAAAAATGAGATCATATTTCAATTAGAATAAATTATATTCTATTTCTATACTTTATTCATTAGAACAAATTAGAATTTATTACTTAGAACAAATTTTTCTACCGGCGTCCCTGTGAACGGGCGCCATTAAATGTCCCGTCAGGTTTTATAAATTTCATAAGAAAGAGGATAAAATATTTCTTACCCGACAGGTCTTGTTCTTTTTCGGCGGCTTATTCTAAGTAATCACAAAAGAGTTGAAATGAACACAGCTAAGTTTCACGACACAAACGTTTAATTAGACGCACTATTTACATTTTATGTACATAATTGTTTCATTAATATCTGCAGCTATCACAATATTTAATATTAGCTGCCAAGCATTTAATATTAGCTGTCGAGCGTCAAAAGAACGCTCTTCCATATCCTTGCGGATTCACAATCCTTCTTTTACAACAGAAAAACAAAACTTTTTATCATCAGAAAAAACCATGTTGCCAATCAATAAAAAATAAAAATAGGCAGACGATCTCCAGTGGAAGAACAGCCCGCCTCCTGACGGCAAGAATGGGTCAAATACCTTTGAAAAATCATGGTTATTTTAACAACTTTTATCAAGAGTGTAATGAATAATATGAAACAATATTTCGTACAATACATATTACGAAAATATACATCTGGCATGTATATTTTCGTATTACATTTCTGAACGCCAAATACAAAAAACGTCAAGGACGACAGAGTCCTGAAATTTAAAATTAAAATTTTGTCAATTTCACAGCAAAATAACTCAATCTAAGACATGCACACAATAACTAATACATATATACACCTAAATATGGGGATTAAAATCGGGAAATAATTTTCCTCGATTTTTAATAATTTTTTACAAAAAATCCAATGGGCGATTAACATAAGAAATCGTTTTCTTGCATCCGATGACGGACAGTGATGTCATCACCTCGCTTGTGTATTGGACCATCAAGCTGAAACCGCGTGTTTAAATATTGCCCATTTATAAATACTAGTATCGCACAGTGGTCGAAACTCGACCATTTTTTTTTTTTTTTTTTTTTTTTTTTTCAAAGCGAGGCAAAGCAAAGTTATTGCCTTCTCCTAAACGGAATGCAATTGCAACACAGCTGCGGCAATTGTTTGCCGATATTCACTCTAACTGAATCAGCAGAGTTTTACTTAATATAACTATTTCTCTCTGTAGATGTTAGCCTTTTCTGAAATGAGAGAAAATCGCAACGTGAAAACGCCCCTTGTTGTGTGATACAGCCCAGAAGCTAATAGGTACCATGTCAAACCAAGGCCCAACCAAGTATCAAATTCTGTTAAATTAATTCGATTGGTTCATAAAATACAGTGTTTGAACAAAACAAAAAAAAAAAAAAAAAAAAAGATATTTTTCAAAAATGGTCGAATTGAGTTCGGGAAATTTCAAAACGTGTAACTTTATCGAAAACCGAAAATCTAAAACTTTTCTGAATCTTATATTTTCTACTTATATATGCAGAGGAAAGAATAATAAATCCACTTTAAAAAAAAATAAAAATAAGTAGTCAATTTCACTTAATTAAAATGCAAGGAAATCTCAAAACGTGTAAATTCATCGAAAACCGAAAATCAAAAGTTTTTATGTATCTTCTACTTGCTTCTTCTACCCACAAAAGCTAGCAATAAAGACACTTTTTTAAAAAATAAGAAGCCAATTTCAGTTAATTGAAACTTAAAGAAAGCTCAAAACATGTAAATTCAGCAAAAAACGGAAATCGGAATTCTTTCCATATCGTCTACTTATACATGCAGCAGTTAGTAACAAATCCATCTTCCTTTTATTTAGTATATTAGTTGAATATTTATTGTTTAAATATCACCCTTTGAAATGAAATGTTTATGTTTACATTCGAAGCTGGAAGTTTGCCAGTTTTTTTTCTGGAGTTTTGTGATTTTAAATTAAAATTTTATCAATTTTACAGAAAAAATAACTCAATCAAACACATGTAGACAGTAACTTATATATAACTATCCGCGATTGTAGTGAAATGCTCGCCCTCTGGTGGGCTAAGGTGAAATTATCACACCACTGCATATCATCATATTATGCAATCGATTTTCCATGATGTAATGGCGGAGAAAGAACAATTATTAATACACGTGGCTATTATATTTACTAACAACTGCAGTTCAGAGAGCGCCATCTATCGATCATTACAAACGCGGATACCCAAATATCGGAATTAAAATCGGCAGATAATATCCGTTATTTTTTAATAATTTTTTACAAAAAATCCAATGGACGATTAACATCTTTTTCATGGCTCCATGGACAGACAGTGACGTCATCACTTCTCTTGCGTATAGTGATGCTACATTATACAAATTACTGTGTCTATGGTTTTATTTGAGCTTTATGAAATTGCCAGATTTAACAACTTTCTACTTTTAGGTATTTTGTAATATAAAGGAATACGTGTATAAAAGGGAAAAATGGGGGAAAATGCATAAAAATAAATGTATTTTTAAATACCTTCTTGACATCGTAAGAAAATAATATTTGTATTCGCACCTTCCAGCTAACCGTACCTTTCGAATGATACCATTTTCAACCCTCTACTCCCATAATTAATATGTTAAAAAGGGACTACAAATTTTATGCTTGCCTATTAATATATAGATATTTTTTTTTTCTTGCGTATTTTATTAATTACATCACTATCGTATCATTTCGACAAAATGTAATCGTAATTGGTGCACGTTAGAGAAATATATTGTATAGATAATATGCTCTTTAAAATGGCATAGGGTGTTCTGGTCGAAACCGTCAAGAAATAGTGATGAGCCCCGTAAATAAGGTGCGACTTTTAACGGTTTACTGAGAATGATATGCTCTAGAAAATGGCATGGGGATGCCAGGTCAAAACCGTCAAAATATAGCGATCAGCCTCGGAAAATTGGGGGCGAAATTTAGCGGTTTACTTACTCTACACACTTAAAAATGGAACCGGCGCCAAAAAGTAGAGAATAATGTGTCCTTTAAAAAGGTTAAAACCATCAAGAAATAGTGGTCAGCCTCGGAAACAAAGGGCGAATTTTAGTGGTTTAGTATTTATATATGTTATCAGCATATCTTAAAAACGAAAAACTCCTGGGAATTCATATATGGTAATTTAAAGTTCGTATTAGGTTGCGACCTGAAAAATTTGATGAAGATTGACAAGTTTGAAGGCAAATTTATAACAGCTTTGATTTTTTTTTTTTTTTAATAAATGTAGACACTATAATTTACCCTTCACACAGAAATACATGTTAAATAAAAATTATCTTAAATCTATTTTTGATTATTTTTAAAGTTGATTGAATTTTATTATTTTGCCTTTTTGGTGTTATGACTTTATCTGCAATTTAGCTCTGTTGTATTGAAATACAGGGTAAGAGAAAGTCATGTGAGTGACATACCAGATTATTTTGATTATTGGTTATTTATCACTTAATGTGGCACATTTTGTGATTTGGCGAACAGGGCAAATTTAAAATAAAAGGTTGTTTTGAAAATATCAACCTCTAAGACGGGCGAAGACCGACTAGTATTAGAATATTTGATTAATTTAAATTAACATTGAAATAAATAAACTCTTAGCAACCTTTTTAGTAATCAGATAAAAATCGCAATCATAAAACCTCTGAAAGGGCACTTCTTCGGAGATACTGAAAACATGAACTCAGTTTTCTTTTCTTTCTTTCTTTTCTTTTCTGTTACTTAGTTGCTAATATTTCAGGAAAATATTATACTTAATTAAATCTTACATCAGTAATTTTTTCAAGAAAATTGGCGATTACCACTTGAAATAGTTTTCTATTACACTTAAAAAAAAAAAAAGTTAAAAGTTCAGGAAAAATCTGGCAGCTGGGGTGCCAGTATTTCTCCGTCAAATATACAGGACGAAACTGTACTTTTAACAAAAAACCTGTTTGATTTAGAGAATTCTTGTGTAAAATATGTGTCAGTGATACAATTTTACGGTTTTAAACTGTATATTTGACGGAGAAATACTGGCACACCAGCTGCAGATTTTTCCTGAACTGTTTTTTTTCTTTTGCAGTATAGGTGATTGCAATAGGTCTGTTTCCAATAAATAAATAAATAAATCATTCCAAAAATTTGACATAAAATTTGAAGATAATGGACTCTTCCTAGCGTCGTCTGCTCAATAACGTGACAGAGGGGGAAAAATCGAATTCTGAGAATCGAATTCAATTAAATATTGTTCTTAAGAACAAAAGTGTGAATATTTAATATAAAATAAAATAAAAATAATATTGTGCATTTGTAAACAGTAGAATAATTGTATTTGTAAATTTAATAATTTTTAAAAATCACTGTATGTGTTTGTTTATTTTCACCTTGTGGTAGCGTTGCCATTAATACAGCTAAGATCAATTAAAAAATAACAAAGAGGGGGCAGGAATGAAAAGCTATTTAGATTATTCTCTGGTTTAATGAAGTAATATTTACACAACTTTACAATATTTACAATTAAAAGGAAAACAGAATCTATAATCGGTAGGCCTCATGCCTAATTAAAATTTTTACTAGTCCATATCAGGCTCCTGCCTCCTCTCAGATCTCCAAGATCAATCTCACCCTGTTCATTCTCGAGCTCCTTTCCATCTCCTTCTCCTCGTCTGCCGTGTCTCCGGGACTTGAGAGAGGGGGTCAGCCCCCTGATGCAATCCGGCTCCCGATAGGCTCCTCCGGACTCTTGACCACTCCTAAGAACATTCGCCGGCCAGTCGCTTGACCGTTAGCGTGACGCCGTCCTGTCTATCACACCCATGGGATGTGCTAGAGTCGTCGGAAAGTCAAAGGAAAGCGTGAAATCAGGATGAATGGTGTCGGAAGAATTCAAAAAGCCACGCTAGCCAACACTCTTTTCAAAAGTCCAGACTTTCCGTCTCGGCCGTCAATCACGTCCGTGAGAAACTCCATGCAAGAACCGTGAGAACTCCATGCCGTAAAGGAAGGGGGGGGGGCATCACAGCCCTTCCCCCTAAAAGAATTTCCTTAATATGAAGGAAATTACATCCTGGAAACAGGGCCCCAATTTCACTTACCAAGGAGAGGTCGACGCCCCAAAATTTTTCATAAACTTAAAAATTATTATTTAAGAGAAAAATAAAACAAAAATTTGACCCGTATACTCAGTTTTAAGTGAAAAATTACACTCTATGAGACATACCTAAAATGCACTATTAAAATTTTCATGAGATTCAAATTAACATTACATTCACTTAAACTAAAATAAAGTAAAAATATGTAAAATAAGAAGAAATAATTTATTTTTCTCTAAACCATATTCAATGAATCCATTTATAACTATTAGGTACATTTATTCCAATTAAAAAATAAAAATATATTAAAAAATAAAAATAAATAAAATAAAAAAGTATTATTAATCTTTAAATTTATTTACAAAGAAATTCTCTTTATTGATTTACATTTCCAGTCAGATGCAGTCTGCTCAACCCATCTGCATTAGAATGCTTTTTCCCAGGCTTGTGTTCTATCGAGAAATTGTATTGTTGTAATGTAAACACAACGCCCTACGAGTAAGACGTGAATTTGATCCCATCATCTTTTTTAAGTTCGTGAGCGGATTGTGATCCGTCTGAATCACAAATTGTTGCCCATCCAAATAATGATTCAGTTTTTTTAGGCCATAAACAATAGCTGCGAGTTCTCCTTCGATAGTGCTGTAATTTTGTTCAGCTTTTGAGAACTTTTTACTCAGATAGAGAATGGGGTGCTCTTCTCCGTTTTGAATTTGTGATAAGACTATGCCGGCGCCTAACAAACTCGCGTCCGTCTGCACAATGAACGGCTTAGTAAAATCTGGGGAATAAAGAACGGGACTCCGTGTCAAGTCAGATTTCAGCTCGTCAAATGCCGTTTGACACTCAGCTGTCCACTCCACTTTTTCTTTTCTGACCCTTCCTTTCAGAGCATTTGTCAAAGGGGCAGCCTTCACTGCGTAATCTTTTATGTAACGGGCATCATACCCCGCTGTTCCTAAAAACGCCCTTATCATCGTTTTCGTACTCGGAGTAGGAAACTCTCTGACCGCTTTTATTTTCACTTCACTGGGCGATCGTTTTTGAGACCCCCACCTCGTGTCCAAGACATTTAACGTGTTTTTGTGCGAAATGACATTTAGAGGGCTTCACTGTAAGATTAGCGTCATTTAGTCTCTGTAATACCTCATCTAGATTCTTCATATGTGTTTCCCAATCCGGTGAAAATATCGCTATATCATCAATATACGGCCTCACGAAAGTTTCCAGCCCTCCCAAAACTTGCGATATTAGCTTGCAAAAATAAAAAGGGGCATTCACAAGCCCAAACATCATAACTTTAGGGATATACACGCCAAATGGTGTGATAAACGCGGCGTATCGTCGCGCTCTCTCAGTTAACGGTATTTGAAAATAGCCCTTCGTTAAATCCATCACGGTGATGAAATTTGCCGCACATACTTTCTCGACCGTTTCCTCAACATTTGGGAGTGGAAAAAACTCTGTTCTAGTCTTACAATTTAATCTTTTATAATCGACGCACGGACGCACATCCTTTCCTGGGACCTCTACGAGAATCATAGGGAACGTATAATCAGATTGCCCGACTTTAATCACTCCCAACTCAAGCAGTCTTTGAATTTCTTCTTTTAAAATGGCCGTTTGTCTCGGAGACATGCGATAGGGCTTAGCTCTTACCGGAATGTCATCGTTCAGCACAATATCCATTTATATTAAATGCGTTTTTCCTGGGTCAGTAGAAAACACTCTTTTATGTTTCTCAATCACCCTCCGAAATTTTTCTATTTGAGCCGGACTCGCCCGACGCTGTATTTCATTTCCATTAACAATTTCATCAAAATCTATCTGAGTCGGTTCTGCTAACTGATAAGGAATTTCGGACTCGTTTTTCACTATTTCCTCCGATTCTTGGATTATAACGTTAACAAATTCGGGTCTACTGAAATAAGGTTTAATGAGATTTACATGATAAATTGTGGACTTGTCTCTCCTATCTGGTAGGTCAACAGTATAATTTGTTTCCGATATTACGCCTGTTATTGTACCCGGGCCTATCCAATTCACCGCCATTTTATTGGGTTTAGATGTAGCTAACACTAGCACCTTATCTCCCACTCTGAACTTTCTCGAAACTGCATTTTTGTCATACCATGCTTTTCTTTTCGATTGTTGTTCGCCCATTCTTTTCACAGCCAATTCTTGACAATGTTTCAAACGGTTTACTAAATTTAAGATGTAAGCCACTACGTTTTGATCGTGCCCCCAGGATCTAGCCAATTATCATAAACTATATTTAACGGCATCCTCAGATCCTTTCCAAACACTAGTTCCGCAGGACTAAATCCCGTACTTTCGTGTTGCACCGTTCTCAACGCGAATAAAGCCATCGGCAAATTTGCCTCCCAATCCCTTCCGTTCTCTAAGCATAACGCCTTTAGAACTCTTTTCAACGTCGAATGAAGTCGTTCAACGACATTGCTTTCCGGATGGCAAATAGAACTGTGCCTAACTTTAATCCCGAACCGATTAAAAAATTCCGTATTTAACTCGCTCGTGAAAGATTTTCCTAAATCGCTTTGAATTTCCATTGGGTATCCTGTCTTAGCAAAAATGTGTAATAACGCATCATTCACGGATCGGATATCAATGTAATATTTTCAACGGGTATCGCATCCGGGTATTTAGAAGCTACACATATCGCCGTAATTAAATATCTATTATTTTTAACACTCACAGGTAAAGGGCCCACCGCATCTATATTTAATTTTGAGAAAACTTCTGAAATAATAGGCACACATTGCATCGGATGTTTTTTTTTATCACGATTGTTTCCTACCCGCTGGCAAGTATCGCAACTCTGTACATACTTCTCAATATCTTGATAGCAGTTAGGCCAAAAATAACATTTCAGAACCCGATTTTTTGTTTTTGTAGCCCCCAGATGACCCGACACTTCGTCGTGACATAATGTCATAATCCTTTCTCTAAACACTTTTGGAACACACAGCTGAGTTCTAACATCTCCGCGTTTCGATGCCGAAATCCTTACTAGTCTGCCTTTTCTGATTTCAAATTCTTTATCATTCGGACTCCTTGCCCTTTCCCAAATAGATTTAAGCGGCTCGCATTTCTTTTGCTCTTCGCAGAACTGGTCAGCTGTTACTTTTTCTAACTCAAAACTTTCGCCTGCAGGAAGGGGAGGTATTATTAAGTCCTCCTCCAATTCCTTTATCGGTGTGTCAATCATCGAACTCCCCATTTCTCTTTCATCGGGAGGGGGTAAATCTGAGCCCCTTTCAATCTCGACTTCTCGTACTCTGCTTTGTTCAGCCTGACTTCGCGTAATAACAGCATTTACAACTTCTAGATTTTCTTGGGGTTGATTTGAAAGCTCTGCAGTTTTATTTCCCAATAAATAATAATTTTGCGCTAAATGTTTGGGTCTAACGGCTGCTTTTGTCACTATTCGACCAAATTTTCCTTCCAGAGTCACGCGAGCCAAGGGGAAACATTAAAGCGTCCTTCAGATACTAGCAACATGCAGCGCGTCAAAACTCATAAATTATCCATTGTCCGAAAGCGACCCTTGACATTTTGCACACATTTACAATGAAGGACATTACTTTTTATTGCTCTTTTACAAAAGAGACCCCCTTCTCATGCAATTATCGCACCAGGAGGTTTGGGATCTTCTTCGACTGCAGCCAGCGTCGATCTCCTAACCACATCAAAGAAATATCAATAGAGCCGACTTGCAGCTTTCTAAAGTTGCCAGTCTCTGAAGGGTCCTTTACAAGCTTCGTCGATTGGTGACCGCAGCCACGTCACTTCGCCTAAAAAGTCCTCGTTTTTTACCCAGTTTCGATCGCAGACACCTATTCCGGCACCTGTGTCTCTGAGGAAAGTGCGTTCGACCCCATTAATTATAGCTTTATCCATATAGGGCCTAAAACATTCAGCTAATTCTACACTTGCACCTACATGATTTATAACTTCGCTAGCGTTTTTCTTTTTTAGTTCTAAACACTGAGGTCTTATGTGACCGCTCTGTTTACAGTAATAGCAAATAACTTCTCTTTTCTTATCAAAATTTGGATCGCGATTTCTCTCACGATCGAATCTCCTTTTTCCCATAATTTTTAGATAGGTTTTCTTTTTTTGAATTCCCCTCAGGTGCCTTCTGCTCCCTATATGATTTGCCTCCCGCGAATTTATTAATTCCGAACTGACGTCTCTCATGAATTTTTGATCCACTTCTAATGTGTTCAGAACGTATACTTTCGTACATATCACATTTGTCGGCTAGTTCACTCGCAGATTTAAAATTATCCCATTCATCTAGGTATTTATCGCGGATTTCTAAGGGAACCCTTTTTTTCAACTGTTCTGTAAGAATAAGTTCTTTATGCGAATCGTAGTCTTTTACGCCTACGGTCTCTAACCAGTTTTCCATATAACCCCTTAATTCATAAACAAGGGTCCGACCACAAATCTAAGGGCTTACGGGTATGTTCTTCGAATTTTTTCTTTAATGCATTTGCACCTAGCCTATATCTTTTTAACAGTAATTTTTTTATATGTTGGAAATCATCGACTTTTTCAACTGGTTTCTTTACTATTAACTGTGCGATTTCAGTTGGAACCAAAGTGAACAACTGAGAAACCCATTTGCTTTCATCTAAATTTTCTCTCTGAGCCTGACGCTCGAAAATCATTAGGAAAAGAGTTATATCCATAACTTTTGGATCAAATTTAGGCACTACATCTTTTAGATTAACTTTATTTACAGGCGCGCAATCTAAACCGGAGCTTCCAGAATTCATACTAACGTTTTCTACAGCGCCCTGTAATCGTAATTTTTCACGCTCAAATTCCCGGTTTTCCCGTTCTTTCCGGTCTAATCGCTCTTGTTTCTCTCGTTCTACGCGTTCTTCTTCCTGTTGAAGAATATGTTCTAAGAAGATTTTAGCTCCTTTCTCGGTGTAATCCGGCGCTTTTAATATAGCTTGTCTTATCACCTTGATACGATCTTTTTCTGACACATCTGTGTCAAATTCCTTAGCTAACGCTAGCAAAACATTGCGGTTTCGACCGCAAAGAACATCTTCAAAATTAGCCATTTTGCCCGAAATAATAAAATTAAACTAACTCCTAAATTTTAAAAATTTCCTAATTCTATACTTGAATTTAAAATTCTACACAAAATATCATGCAATACAATAAACACAAAAAATACATTAAATAAATAGAAAAGAACCTTTCACACAATTTCCAAAATTATCACCCGATATAATAAAAACCCACTCACATTAATAGTAAGAAAAATAAATTATGACTGATTTCCCAATTAACAAATCCCGTTAATTTCAGTGCTAATTTAATTTATTTTTATATCAGATAATTTTAACAGTGCAAATATTTTCTAACTTTTAGCAATTTCCGCTAAAGTTAAATAAAATTCTCAAAGACTTTTCCTCGATATCAATTTACCTAGTTTTCTTTTGACACATAAGTTCAAAATTCAGAAATTATTAAAAAATTTCTATAGCATTAAACTCTATTTTTAAGTCAATTTTAAAAACAAAATAACAACTAATATTGTCTCTAAAATCAGAATATAATTTTTCTGTTTTGTACACTTTCCAATTTAAAAAAAACCTACGACAATTTAAATTAAAAAAATATGATTAATTAAATGACCTCTCCGTAGGAAAGAGAATGGGACTCACCTGTTTTTGTTGACATCTCGGTCCCCTGGAACGAAGAGTCGTTGCTCATCCTTCGTGTCGTCCTGGCATCTACTGGAGCGTGCACAAATCTTAAAATTTTTGTAATTCCTCTTTATAAATGTTGAAGAGTGGCATGAGATCATGAACTTTAACAGTAGTTCAAATGTATCCCAAGTAGCTGCCACCAATTATCTTAGCTGTGGTAGCGTTGCCATTAATACAGCTAAGATCAATTAAAAAATAACAAAGAGGGGGCAGGAATGAAAAGCTATTTAGATTATTCTCTGGTTTAATGAAGTAATATTTACACAACTTTACAATATTTACAATTAAAAGAAAACAGAATCTATAATCGATAGGCCTCATGCCCAATTAAAATTTTTACTAGTCCATATCAGGCTCCTGCCTCCTCTCAGATCTCCAAGATCAATCTCACCCTGTTCATTCTCGAGCTCCTCTCCATCTCCTTCTCCTCGTCTGCCGTGTCTCCGGGACTTGAGAGAGGGGGTCAGCCCCCTGATGCAATCCGGCTCCCGATAGCCTCCTCCGGACTCTTGACCACTCCTAAGAACATTCGCCGGCCAGTCGCTTGACCGTTAGCGTGACGCCGTCCTGTCTATCACACCCATGGGATGTGCTAGAGTCGTCGGAAAGTCAAAGGAAAGCGTAAAATCAGGATGAATGGTGTCGGAAGAATTCAAAAAGCCACGCTAGCCAACACTCTTTTCAAAAGTCCAGACTTTCCGTCTCGGCCGTCAATCACGTCCGTGAGAAACTCCATGCAAGAACCGTGAGAACTCCATGCCGTAAAGGAAGGGGGGGGGGGTCATCACAACCTGTAAGAATCGATTTTTGTATGTTGTAGTGTAACTGTTACATTAACTGATCTAGCAATAAATAATAGCTTGTTCTTGTGGAATGTTTATGGATTATAATTTGAAATTTTAAAATGTTTTCAATTAAATTGAATTGCATAAAGGTGTTACAACAAGTTAATTAAATTAGTTATTGATCTAAATGGCTTTACACCCTACGATGTTGCGCTGCCAATGATTTAAGTACCAAAAATCAGAGTATTTAGCATGTTCTCCATGAATATCAATAACAAATATCAACTAAATGATGATTGTAAATGTATGCAGCAAACAAAAGATGATGAATAATGATATAAAATGGATTAAAAATGATGATGTATAAAAAAATTACACAGATTAAATACGACTGATCAAAAATAAGAATAGAAAATGTGTTATTTCAGCAACCTCTACAGATATAGAAGACTTCGTCTGCTGTTTGTTTTTCCTCTATCATGTGACCTCTGACGTCAGTTGGGAAGAGCCCATTACTTAGAATCCTACAAAATGACATGTTTAAAATTATATTTATTCGTTTCAGTTCTGGACGACGCATGTAAGAGACTTCATCCAAAGTGTTCAGTTACAAGTGGTACATGTGGAATGGATATTACTAAGAAAATTGTGTGCAAATGTCCTGAAGGCTTTGGATATGAAAAACTGTTTGGATGTTATGGTAAGATATATTAAGTTTGTTTATTATTTTAAAAACTCTTTTCTTTTATATTTCCAGATTTTAATATATATATTGATGAATATGTTGCTAGTTTATGGCTTTTGATAATATTCAAAAGATCACTTCTTAAACAAGAAATTTGTCAAATTAATATGAAATACATAAAAAAGAAAGGAAAATCATGTAATTTTTGTAGGTTATTAAAACTTCCCAACTGTTGGTACTCGTTGCCTATATGATCATATATCGGACAGACAGAAGGACAGAGAAACACGCAGCAGGTAGACTAGCTTAATTCAGGATCACTCTTACACATTGTCGGAAAGTATTAAAAACACTTAATAAAATAGAAAAGACAATTCTAGCAATTTCCAGTTATAGGCCTTAGGGCCGTGCCACCTAATTTTCATAGGGTCAGTTGGGGTAATATGGGTATAAAAACATCGTTTTTGAAAATTAGTGGTAGAAAATTTATATAAGATTTAAAAATATATAACAATTTTTTGTTGCATATATACATTCCAAGAGTTGAAAATACATTTCACTTGAATTTTTGATTCTATATTTAAAAATATATAAATGATAACGATTTGAAAATCGTTGCATGGATAACGTTGCATATACATAGTGACAAATCGCCGCACAAAACCGGTCGGATCCGTATTGAATCGGTCGAAACATTGCTGGGAATATCGTTTGTGCATTTACTTTTGATCGGCATTTAGCAAATGCAGCATCCAGCTTACGCAGAGCTCTCGCATCCCTAATTCTTTGTGCAATATGTTTCGCAACCTTTCTTCTGATATCCCCTCAACCCCACTTTCACTCGCCTATCGACCAACACGATATCATACACTTTTTTGATGATTTCCGGGTTCGATTCCCGCGCTGACCCTTGGTATTTTTCTAATTCTTTCTATCGTAATTCTGCCATATGCTATCTATCTTTGTCTGACGAAGATTTACAAGCGCAATTCGAGTGAAGTCTGATGTACATGTGTTATCAATAAATCAGATCGATTATTTCTGGTGTGGTGGCAGTTTTTGGCGGCCCTTCACGCGGGTCATCTTCGAGGGACGTGCAGTTTAAAATTAGCTACCTATTTTTACTTTCTTCTGTATTCAATAGAAGAAAGTATTGGATTCGTAAAAATTTTCGACCTCGGGATTTTGATGGATTTACACGTTTTGAGAGCTGCAGAACACGATTTGACCATTTTTAGAAACTGTCTGTCTGTGGGTGTGGTAAAATTTTGTGGCAACTGTATCTCAGGAACTACTGCACATAATTCATACAAATTCGTATGTACTTGCACCTTGACATAAATTAGTGCCTATCAACTTTTAGTGAAAATTGTCTTACAGGTTGCGTTGCCATCCCGCTTTTTCGAAATTTTTAACATGGTGGTATAGGACAAAATTTTGTATAAATGTGCATAAAGAGAATTATTTTTTAATAATCATTATGAAATTTACCAGAATTATTTATAATAGAGATAGTCAACTGGGAAAATTTTTTTGTATGCGTAGCAGCCTCGCTTCACCCCCTGGGGGGGGGAGTTCCCCCTCAAAGGGAGTAAATTTTCATGATGGGTATCGTTCAAAAGAGCTCGCCAGTACCTTTAAAACGAATGGTTGAACCATAGAACCATAAAGTTTTCAATTTTTTTCATTTTTAACAAAAAAAAAAAAAAAAATAAATGTATTATTGACAAAAAAAATTGACTTTTTTTGGATATTTAGTGTTATACTACTTCTCTAATAGGGAAATCGTCTGCATTATCATGGAATATAATTTTTTTAAACAATAATTTTAATAAAATATTTTTACTGGGTGAATTTGTGTAGGAAAATATAGAAGAAAGTCATGTGGTGGCCACAACATACTAGTTTAACGGTTGACATGGAACTAGCAGAGTCCCCGTAAACTTTTATCAACTTCGGATGAATTTCCTTAGGGTTAATCCATCCAAAACGAAGAATTTTATGACCGCACGATATTCAAGTTTTTTCATTGTAAAGAAAAACACGCAAGACGTCCATTTCAAAAATTCGTGTAAACAAATTACTTGAGAAAACAATTTGAAACTTGTCATATGAACTAATGACACGTTACCCCGGCAGAAAACACAATTTTTTGCTGATTAAATCGCCATTTCTGTGTCAGGCCGAGAATTTTTCACCTTACCCTCGTATCTGTTTTCTTTTCAAAAGTATAATAATCAGAAGATTCCCCTTATACACTGATCATTTTCCAAAAAAACACTTTTTGGACTCGGGAGATCGAAAAACATGCAAATCAGGAGAAAACTCAATATCTACATTTTTGACCGAATACAATATTTCCATTACCTACTGCAGCCAGTAATAAAGAAGTAAAAATCAGTCAAAATATCGTAGTGTATATATCTTCGATTAAAACGAAAAGATACATTGCGAAAAATAATCTTAAAAACAGGACGTGTAAATCTCGAGTTTCTCGGTCTCGTTTTCCCAACCTATGACGCCTAAAAATGCGGATGGAAAATCTCTCTTTTGACCAAAAAATGCTGGTGTCTCAATTCAGCGTTGCGGCGAACGTTCTACGTTCATTTGGAAAATGCACGCTTTACACTTTTTTTTGGTTGGTTAGATAAGTTTAAAGTCGCACTAGCACTGCGCTATGGGTAATACACTTTTTTTTAATAATTTAAAACATGCTTTGAATATTGTAGAGCTAGCTACTCTTAATATTATTGAGCGTAGGTCTGTTTTAGTATTAAATCATAGCCTCCTAAACTAGATGCCTTCCGCGTAGCTCGGAAACTTGACAAAATTTCAAGCGGTAGACTGAGCCACCTGGTACAGATTGCGCGACTTTTTTATTCAACAGCCACCAAATTTTTTGAAAGTGGGATTTGATATACATAAAAGGCGAATAGATTCGAAGAAACGTCGATTATGTGTATCATATATCACTTCTTAAAATTATTGGTGACAGTTGAATAAAAAAGTCGCGCAATCTGTACCAGGTGGCGCTGTCTACCGCTTGAACTGCTGCCAAGTTTTCGAGCCACGCGGAAGGCATCTAGTTTAGGAGGCTATGGTTAAACAGAGGATGCTGCAGAATTTGCAATTGACGTTTTTCTCGTATCTTACTATTTATAGATACGAATTTTAATCATGCATTTTACTAAGTGGCTCTGTTTCAGACCTAAACTTGTAGCATATAGACCTTTATTAAATAGACTTCTCATATGAGACAATAACTATCGCCATTCAAAAATTAAGAGGGAGTACAAGACTTTAGTGAAAAGTTTGTAATGATTTAAATTACATGACCTTTAAAAAGTGTCATAAAAATAAATCAGATACGCCATTTTGACGAAGATAAATCTTACTCTATTCTTTAACCACGTTTCTTGCTACCATGGAAGCCTCTGCGCAAGTGCGGACTGAACGAGTCCATTATTAAAATAGAGGTGATGGAGAGAAAACGAGTACTTGTTTGTATATTAAACCAATACATGATTTGCCCACTGAAGTATCAGCATTAATACAGAAGACATTCTTTTTAATTTTTATTTAAAATCTTTATAGAAAATGGCATATGTCGTTAAAAACTAACTAGAAACCTGAAATGCTTATTTACAACAAGAAACTTTAAAATCAAATTCAGATGACCAACAGCAAGTATTAACAGCTTTATACAAAGAAAAAAACCCCGTATCACTCATATGTATCGATTTTCCATCAAACTACGCCACACCACATATTTGCATACAAATAAATTCCATTTAGAAAAAAAAAAAAAAAAAGTTTCATGTTAAAGAGGCATTTCACTGAATTTTCCAGATGCAGTTGAACTTAAAGACTAAGTAAAACTAGTATGTTGTGGCCACCACAAGACTTTCTTCTATATTTTCCTATACAAATTCACTCAGTAACAATATATATATATAAAGATTTTTTTTCCAAGTTTTTTTTTTTTTTTTTTTTTTTTTTTTTGTTAAAAGTAAAAAAAATCGATAACTTTGTTTTAAATTATCCCAGATTTATAGTTCAAACATTCGTTTTAAAGGTATTGACGAGACCTTTCGAAAGATACCCATCGTGAAAATTTACTCCCCTCGAGGGGGGGTCTCCCACCCCCCCCAGGGGAGGTGGCGAGACTCCTACGCATACAAAATTTTTTTCCAAGTTGACTATCTCTATTATAAATAATTCTTATAAATTTCATAATGAATTACTAAAAAATAATTCTCTTTATGCACATTTGTACAAAATTTTGTCCTATATCACCATGTTAAAAATTTAAAAAAAGCGGGATGGCAACGCAACCTGTTAAACAATTTTTACCAAAAGTTGATAGGGACTAATTTATGTGAAGGTGCAACTACATACCAATTTGTATGAAATTCTGTGCCGTAGTTCCTGAGATACAGTTGCCACAAAATTTTGTCACACACACACACAGACATTTTCTAAAAATGGTCAAATCGTGTTCTACAGCTCCCAAAACGTGTAATTCCATCAAAAAACCGAGGTCGAAAATTTTTACGAATTCAATACTTTCTTCTATTGAATATAGAAGAAAGTAATAAATTACTTGTAGCTTGGGGAAGGTGAAAGTAGGGCGGAAAAAAAAAATAATTATAATGATATTCATTAAAGCTAAACCTATCTAACCTTTTGTTTTTATTTATTTCAGATAAAGTAGAAAAATGCAAGTCGATTGCACCAAAATGCTTGGATACTGGAGGGGAATGCCTTTATTTTTCAGAACCCATACGTTGTTTGTGCCAGGGCACTACGTCTTATAAAGAAGGAAAAGGATGCACAGGTAAGATGGATGCAACAGTCTCATGATTTTTATTTAAAGAAAATTTTGTACAGGATATAAGGCTCCTTTACAAAACATGATGGTATCTTTTTAGTTCCCCATCATACTATGGGTATGGGGAACTTAGGTAATCGTGAAAATTTTTGACCTCGGTTTTTTGACTTTTCTACACGTTTTCAGGTGTGAGGAATCCGAAAATGACAAAATTTCTATGGGGTCAGTCTGTAGGGTGTCTGTTAGTGGGTTAGTGTGTTAGTCTGTTAGTGGGTCAGTCCGTTAGTTTGTTAGTCTGTGTACACGATATCTCAAGAACAAATTGTCGCAGAGAGGTCAGATTAGTTTTAAAATATTACTTTCGACACTGGCAAGAACCCTATTCATTTGCAACATTCGATTTTAAAAACTTCGTAAGTTATTAGAAATTTACGATTTCCTTAACATGGGAGAATAGGACAAAAATTCACTTAAACGTGCATTAAATGAAAACTTTTTACTGTAAAAATGTCAGACCAGTTTTAAAATATCAGTTTTGATGCCGGAATGAACATCAGTAACTATAAATATGCTACTTTGAAAATTTCGCAAGTTACTGGAAATTTACGAATTTCTTAACATGGCAGTATAGGGCAAAATTTCACATAAACGTCAATTTTTAGAGATATTTTCATCGTAAAGATGTCAGACTACTTTTGAAATATTATTTAGGACACTGGTATGAATATTAATGACTATGAATTTTCCAATATAAAGATTTCGTAAGTTATTGGAAATTTACGAATTTCTTAACATGTCAGAATAGAGCAAAATTTCACATAAACGTCAATCTTGAGGGATATTTTCAGCGTAAAGATGTCAAACCACTTTCGAAATATTATTTAGGATACTGGCATGAATATCATAGACTACGATTTTTCCAATTAAAAAAAATTCGTAAGTTATTTGGAATTTACGATTTACTTAACATGTCAGAATAAGGCAAAATTGATCATAAACTTCCATTTTGAGGATCCTACATACATTAGACAACTTCAAAATTAAGTTTATGATATTTGTTTGAACATGATTGAATACAAATATTCTACTAGGAAATTTTCGTAAATTATTCGTAATTTACGATTTTATCAACATAGCGAAATTGTAAATTTTTCATATAAATATGAATTTTGAGGTTTAGTGCATTGGAAATAGTAGCATGAAAACTAAACAACAGAATTGACCCTGATAAAATAAATTAATAAATTAGAATAAGATAATTATATCCAAGTGAACGGTGGATAGCCTATTAGGCGGGGATTTCATTCTGTCACTGTATCAAGCTTTGGTCAAATTCATTTCTTTTAACATGATTATAATATGTCTCGCACTAGAAATTTCTGAGAACATAAATATGATGGGGAACTGAGCAGAGTCCACCTATGCCAACTAGTTTTTTTAGTTTTTATACATGTATGATGTTTGACTTAACTTTTAAGAACAATTATACAAAATAGAATGTTAATAGAATGTGATGTGGTAAATGTACTTGAATGCTTTATTTTAAAACTCATAATTGTGTCCGTTAATTATTTCACATAATATTCAATAAAAAAATCTGAAGTGACTCTACTATATATTCTGAACACTGAGCAATTCATTACTATATTTAAGTAAATTAAAATAAGAGAAGTCGCTAAATAAGCAAAAGAGAAAATTATAATAGGGCGTTCCAGTACTTTTACCCCAAAATATTATGTTGTGCAAATTAACACTATTGCACATTACATATTTTGAGTCCATACTTATTAATTATTATTAATTTTTAATTGTGTCCCTCTAAAAATCTGTAAATGCTATATTCACCAAAATCCACACAGTTCATACGACAGTGACCTATAACAAGTATATAAATTTAAAGTTCAATAAGACATTTAGATGCTATCGCATTTTAAATAAGTTCAGACATGTCTGAAAAAATGGAATACGACATTCCAAATCGCTTACTAAGCATTTATAACATCTGGGAATGCCGTGTGCAGAACAAAAAACATGCAAATTTTGCTTTTTAGAGCACACAAATACAGTTGTACTTATAATTTTGTCTATATCACATGGCTGTCAAAATCCAAAGTAAAATTAATGAATATGATTTCCGTGTATTTGAATAAAAGCTAATAAAAAATTACCGTATTTTCTGGTACATACCCCGCAGGTTATATAATCCAGTTTTGCACCAGAAATTTCAATTGATAAATAAATTTATATTTGTACGAGCTCTTCCTTCTAAAAAGTATAGATTTCTCTATTGAATAAAATTTCTGGTGGAGAAATGACACATCTTACCTGCGGGTTATCTACCAGAAATTACGGTACTTCAATTATCATTCCTTTCTAGCCATAATATTTGCATAATTTTCCGGTCAACTGTAAATAAGATTTGGCGATTTCTGCCTTGTCCTTATAATTTTGACCACCAATGTATTTTTCTGTACATTATAATCATGAGAAGAAACAAAAATTACTTTGATAAATTGCTTAACTTTCAAGTTTGAATTTATACTGAAGTAGGGTATATCAATGTCACACTGTACTGTAAGTGATTTGCACATTTTTTTTTTTTTTTCGAAATTATTCAAGACTAATGGAAGTTGAATCATTTAAACATTTTGCTCATGTTGATTTTTAAACTCTTGAATTTACCTTCTAAAACTTTTACATTTTAAGGTATCTGCTAACTCCTTTACGCTCAAATTGTTCAATATTCCTTCAAAAGGAACAAATTTAAATTTTAAAGTAATCGCTTGTTTATTTTTCATTTTTCATTTTTCAGATATTTTTATTCTAGATATTTCGAAATTGGACATTGATTATACCTATGTGTATATTGCTGTTGGAATTTCTCTGTTTTTACTTATAGCAGCTGCAAGTTTTATTTTTTATTGGAGGTGAGTATATAAGCTGGTTAAATTATTTTATTCATTCTAGTCATATATAAGGCACTCCCATAAAGTAACTGGACTATTTATTATAAATAAATAATCTGGCGTGTCACTCACACGACTTTCTCGTACACTGAAATTTAATACTATAAATACAGGTTGGAGATTAAGAGGTAAGATAACGAGTACTGTTATGTAATTGTTAAACAATTAAAACAATTCTGCTGCGTTAAACAATTCAAATTAGGCTTCGGGAGAGTTTTATAGGATAATTAGTTCTGTGTGAGGGGGGCTACCGCCCCCTCAACCCCCCGTTTCATTAATGCACATGCATTTAAATAGAATTTAATTCGGTTATTAAAAAATAATTCTGTTTTTAAAAAATAATTTATTAAAATTTTTATTTAAAAAAATTATCTTCCATGGTAATGCAGACGATTTCCATATTAGAGAAGTAGTAAAACACTAAATATCCAAAAAAAAGTTGAATTTATTCTCGATATTACATAATTTTCTTTATTCTTCCTTTTTTTTTTTTTTTTTTATTTCTTGTTAAAAATGAAAAAAATCGATAACTTTATTTTACATTATCACAGATCGATGGTTCAATCATTCGTTTTAAAGGTATTGGCGAGCTCTTTTGAAAGATATCCATCATGAAAATTTACTCCCCTCGAGGGGGGACTTCCCCACAGGGGGGGAGGCGAGGCTCCTACATACACAAAAAAAATTTTCCCAGTTGACTATCTCTGTTACAAAAAATATATATTCGTTTCATTTGGTTTAGTGCACTCTACAGATGTTAAACTCTACTTACCTGCAATTTCCCCCTTTGACGTAATGTATTAGAATTCTCTTGATTGTCCTTGTACACGAACCATTTGTTTGATCTTAACGAAAAGTTTAGTGTTGCATCCTTATATGATACAGATTTAGAATACCAAGTGAACCTTCTGCCATAATTTGTTTTTGAGATATGCTGATAACAGACAGACAGACACACAGACAAACACACACACAGGCATACACACAGACCATTCGCTAAAAACATGATTTTCGTATTCAGGAGACCTCAAAACGTGTAAATATAACAGAATCTCACTTTCGAAAATTTGACCCAAAAACAATACTTTCTCTACCTTATGGGTAAGAGAAAGTAAAAAAAAATATATATATTACTCACCTTTAAATAAATTTATCTCCTTCAAAATAAGCTTCAAAGGAGTCCGTATACTTTTTCCAACGTTACTTCAAGTCATGGAAACACTGTTTATAGGCGAAGGAACTAACCTTTCTCAAAATACCCCTAACGTTTTCTCCACATTTTTCTTATTTTTTGAAGTTAAACGGCGCCCTGCCATTGGTTCATCTTCAATGCTTTCTCGCCCACATTCAAAGCAGTGGTACAACGCCTTAACTTGTGTACTTGATAACGATGCATCACCATATACTGTTCGATTCATCTATAAAATTTCTGTAACAGATTTATCTAATTTGTAACAAAATTTAATGTTACAATTATGTTCCATTTCGAAACATTTTTACTTTCTCTTACCCATAAGGTAGAGAAAGTATTGTTTTATGGACAAATTTTCGAACGCGAGATTTTGTTATACTTACACGTTTTCAGGTCTCCTGAATACGAAAATCATGTTTTTAGCAAATGGTCTGTGTGTATGTGTGTCTGTCTGTTATCAGCATATCTCAAAAACAAATTATGGCAGAAAGTTCAAACTTGGTATTCTAAATATGTATCATATAGGGATGCTACAGTAAGCTTTTCGTTAAGATCAAGCAAATGCTTCGTGTACAGGGACAATCAAGAGAATTCTAATACATTCGTCTATGCGGGAAATTGCAGATAAGTAGAGTTTAACGTCTATAGACTGCACTAAACCAAATGAAATTAATATATATTTTTAAACAAAGTTATCGATTTTTTTTTTTTTACTTTTAACGAAAAAAACCTTAGAAAAAAAATCGTATTATTATTATTATTATTATTATTATTATTATTATTATTTAGTATTGAGAATAAAATGGACTTTTTTGGATATTTGGTGTCATACTACTTCTCTAACATGGAAATCGTCTGCAGTATCATAAAAGATAATTTTTTTAAATAATAATTTTAATAAATTATTTTAAAAAAAGAGAATTATTTTTTAATAACCGAATTAAATTCTGTATAAATGTAGGTGCATTAATAAAACGGAGGGTTGAGGGGGGCGGTAGCCCCCTCACACACAACTAATTATCATATAAAACTCTTCAGGAGCCTAATATGAAATGTTTAACACAGGTTTACATAACAGTACTCGTTATCTTACCTTTTAATCTGCAACCTGTATTTATCGTATTAAATTTCAGGGTAAGAGAAAGGTCGTGTGAGTGACACACCAGATTATTATTATTATTATTATTATTTTTTTTTTTTGTACAATGTCTTCTCATTAAATAAAAATGACTACGTCGTTTTCATATGCAGAAGTTTAACTAACCACTTTAAACTGGCTTTAAGAAGAGTTGAGATGTCACTCTTCCTAAACGTATATTGTACATGTAACCTTTCTCTTTTTACTTTCGCTTACACATAAGGTAGAGAAAATATTGTTTTAGGTTCAAATTTTGAATTTTTTTGTTGTTGTTGTTATATGTTTTGAGGTCCCCTGAATACGAAAATCATGTTTTTAGCGGTTGGTCTGTGTGTCTGTCTGTTATCAGCATATCTCAAGAACAAATGGTAGCAGAAAGTCCAAACTTGGTATTCTAAATATGTATGATATAGGGATGCTACACTAAGCTTTTCGTTAAGATGAAGAAAATGGTTCGTGTACAGGGACATCCAAGAGAATTCAAATACATTACGTCTATGGGGGAAATTGCAGGTAAGTACAGTTTGACATAAATAGACTGCACTAAACTAAATGAAATGAATGTATATTTTTTATATGCGTAAACACATGTTCAATGTAAAATATGGTAGGGAAACCATTCACTGTTTATTTATAGGGCTACACATAAGAACTAGATTATAGGGCGACAATAGCTGAAAATTGATGGAAGTGTATTTCAGGTTGTGCCATTTATTATTACTATAGAATTATATTTAAGTGCACTTTGTGGTCTGAGCATAATCTTCAAAAGATATACAGGGCAGCAAATATTTAAGCGATAACATTCTTTTTTATTGTTAGTGGAAGTGCTTTACTATAATATTTTACCATGTTCAGGAAAGCTGCTCAGGAATTGAAACTAATTCCTCATAGACATATGGTAAATAATGTATGTTTTTAAGCTAAATATTCATCGCCTAGTTTTTTGTATATTTACACGTTTTGAGGCTTCTTTGTTACTGAAGTCAAGTTTTTTAACGTTTGGTCTTCTGTGTCTCTTAGAGTAACCCAGGTAGCACATAACGTTGTTATAATTAATTTTTCACTATTCGGACTTATTTTCAACACTATAACAACGTTATGTGCTACGTGTGAACTTAAAAATGAATAATTTCAGGCGATCCATAAGTTGTATTTTCAAGTTAATATAAGTTTGTTGCTGGAAAAGTTTAATCAAGACTGATATGTTTCAAAGAATGTTGTGTGAAAGTTGTCTGAAAATTACCTGAATAATTTTAAGTGAACTTCTAAATTTAATATCAGATTTAAATTCTATATAAATGTTGGTGCAATAATGAAATGAGAGTTAAAGGGGGCGGTAAACTGCGAAACACAGAACTAATTATCATATAAAACCATGTCAAAGCCTAATTTGGATTGTTTTAACATAAGTTTACATAACAGTACTCGTTATCCAACCTCTTAATCTCTAACCTGTAATTATAGTATTAAATTTCAGGATAAGAGAAAGTCGTGTGAGTGACATACCAGATTATTTATTTTATCTTTTAGTCTTTTAATTGGATCGGTTTCTTTATCGGCTCACCTTGTACAAGACAATCCGACATATATGTTATGTTCAAACGAAACTCAAATAGAGCGACCGATACTTATCAAAGTTAGAAATCATATAAATTAATGTTTGTAAAATTTGCAACATTTTGAAAGGCTCATATTAATTGAATGAAATTCAATGTACAACTGCAACAGTTGCCAACTTTTTCGCTTTTTGACAACCAAAAAAATTTAATTGAAATTTTTATTTTATTTAATCAGGAACACTGTAACAGAAATATATAAATGTTTTCTTTAAAAAATTTCCAGTAGCAAAACACCGTAAAATTTGATAACTATGCAAATGGACTACGTTGATAAAAATAAAACATTAAAATTATACACACACACCGCCCCTCCCCCGGCTTACCATAAAAAATAAATAAATAATCTGTTATGTCACTCACACAACTTTCTCATACCCTGATATTCGAACACTTACACACTCGAAGTGTGTATGATGCAGGGTTTAGCCTGGCAAAAAAATTACTTTAGCATTTTAGCGAAAAAAGGCAAGCACTATTTTAGCTTTTTCGAAAGTTAATTAATTCTTTGGATACCAATTGATTTCTTTTACTTAGCTTTGTTATCCTCAGTTTTGTTTTCTATTCCTTTTGTTCATTGATGATTTTATCCAAGCATCCATATTTGTGACTTTAAAAATATGAATCAGGGAAACTATGTTTTGATTTTAACAATAGAAAAAGAGGTATTCATATCATATGTGTAAAATAAAAAAGCAATTTAAAAATTAATTAAAGTGTAGTGGTAGATAATCGTGAAATACTAGTGCTAAGAATACTTCTATGAAGCAAATTCTGAATTCTGACATACTTTTAAGTATTTTTGCATTTAAATTCAATCATTGAAAATTAAAAATAAATCCAAATTACTATGTAAATAATGATTCCCAAAAATTTGTCCTTTCGTAGTTTTTGCCTGCAAATATTACAAAAAAAAAAAAAAAAAAAGAGTTATTTATTATATAGAGATATTTTATACAGTTATCCAGTTTTAGCTTTTTAGCGAAATTCTGACTGACATGTTTTAGCAAAATATGATACCTTTTAGCAAAATGCTAAAAAAAACTAATGGCAGTTTAAACCCTGGTAAGATGATAATTGGTAAAGTACCATATATAAATATTGTTAAACAAAAATTTCCGGTGTCATTTCCTTAATTCAAACGGACAGAAATTTTGATTATTTTTCGGTCCCCCGAATATAACAAACGGTAGGTAGAACGTTGGATTACGATGGATTACGATTGGGCGGAACCAACCATATACCACCAGTGACTTGAATATATATATTACAAACGGAATAATGTACTTTTCCAGATAAAAGCATTCTAAAATTCTAATAAAAATTAAAGGATTTTGATTCGAATAATAGTGAAGAAGGAAATAGACCTACAAAATGGAGACTAATAGAATGCTATACTCCAAAGCAAAAATATTTCCATCATAAAATGGGAAGATAGAAAAGACGTTATGATGTCATCCAGTGTCCGCCAGAAGTTTCATCCTGCCCCTGGTATCTTGGAAACGCGTCGGAATTTCTGAAAGCTATAAAACGTATGCCCAATCCGTCTTGCTGGGATTTCTTTTAACTAAAAAAATTGACTTGGGGGGCGGTACAGAGGGGCTAATAGGGTGCAAACTTTAAAATTTCATATGGGAAAGGAGATATTTTAATAACTCGATGGAAAGAATATTATCTAAAAATTACCCAAGAATATGATAAATATTATCGAGGATAAATTTCCGGTGTCAATATTTTAATTCAAACGGACAGAAATTTTTATTACTTTACGATCCCCTTAATTATCAAATTTATTCATGTTCTCAAAATCTTCTGCACAGAAATGTTCAAAACACAAAACCCAATTTTCCCTTGGTTTAAAATTTTCTCGTTTCATCCTTAAAAAAAAAAAAAAAAAAAAAAAAAAAAAAAAGAGGTTGATTTATTTTATTAAAATTTACGCAATAACATTAAATAATTTGCAATGAATATTACACAGATTAATATTGGACCTGAAGAGGTAAATACCACTTTAGTCGATTGTTGCCACTCTTGAATATTGTCCGTCTTCATTTTACAGTATCGCGCCTATACTGCGTAAAAAAAGGTAGAAGGACATTCTATTTTTGTAAATTATTTTCTCTATTTTTATCGTGTATATCAGATTCTTATGCAGATTTTGTTTAACTAAGTTTTCTTCCAATTCATGTAAAAATGAATTTTCTACCACTAAAGCTAATTAGTGTATTATAGAAAATCTAGTATCCATATTTCGAGAATGTAAAAAAAGTAGAAAGACACCTGCCAAAAATTGTTATTCTGTGCACGAGTAACGTGTTCTGCAACTGCTTTTGTTGAGGAATACATATTTTGTTAAAAAATTGCATTTTTTTTTTCCAGATTGTCTAGAGGAATACCTTTAAATGATTTTCAAAAGAGCCAAATTGTTGTATATTGAAATTGTGTTAAAGGTGTTAGACAAATTGATTGCATACTGCACGTCAGTCCCATTATAGTTTCAACCTTTATCAGAAAGTCAAACAGAAATGGGAAAAAGAAAGAAGACTGGTAGGCCTAAAAAGTTAACGCCTCGCGATGAAAGAAAACATGCTCATAGGCTTAAAAAGAGCAGCGGAAGTATTGAAAAAGCTCAAAATCAAGCAGTACTTACTCATGTTTAAATACACACAATTTACAACTACATAACAAGATCCAAATTTTGAAAAAGTGGAAGCATGATTTAAAGTGGGAAAAAACACATATCGATAACAGTTTATCTTGGACTAAGAAATATATGTCATGGACTTCAGATGAGATTTCTGTAACATTTTCAGACGAGAAGAAGTTTAACTGACGATCCAGATGGTTATCGATACTACTGGCACTGTCTGAAGAATGCAGAAGAATTTTATTCAACTCGACAATTGAGGGGATGGAGGTTTGAAGGTCTGGTAAGCAACTGGATATGGAAGAAGTCTGGTCTTTTTCAACAGTAGGCAGAAACATACAGATTACATTGAAGTGTTGAATCGTAGCCTCCTAGACTAGGTGCCTTCCGCGTGGTTCGGAAACTTGGCAACAGTTGCGAGACTTTTTTATTCAACAGTCACCAAATATTTTTAAAACCGGGATTCGATATACATAAAAGGTGAGTAGAATCGAAGAAACGTCGATTATATGTATCACTTCTTAAAATTATTGGTGACAGTTGAATAAAAAAAAGTCACGCAATCTGTACGAGATGGCGCTGTCTACCGCTTGAACTGTTGCCGAGTTTCCGAACCACGCGAAGGCATCTGTTTTAGGAGGCTATGGTTGAATTCTGAGCTTCTTCCTTATGGCTCCGAATCCGGAGGAGAAGAGTGTTTCAACAAGATGGAGCCTCTATTCACACTACCAATAGAGTTAAAAATTGGTTCGCTGCAAATAATGGCAGATTTTACCATAGCCCGCTGAAAGCCTTGATCTTAACATAGTGGAAAACATCTGGGCAATACCTGTCCGTCGAGTATATGCTGGTGGAAAAAAGTTTGATTCCCTTATTGAATTTCGAGAAGCTTTGAATACTTCATAGGATAATTTTTATCTAACAAATCCATTCTTTGCATCAATCACAACCAAACATAATATTCGAAGTCATAAAAGCTAATGGGAAGAACATTCCTTTCTAATATCTCTTGTATTTTATAGATTATATTTCTGTGCTTCTACTTTTAATACAGATCTTAAAACGGTAGAATCTATTTCTGTTGTCATTAATATTTTATTTTTGAATATAATGGTAAAGGTACTGATATTTTCTTGTTAAATGATCTGCAAAATATTACTCATAAAAATAACTTCATTAAAAGATTTATCCCCCCCCCCCAATAAAAATATCTAGTGTCCTATATATTTTTACGCTGTGTATATGTGCTTGAGTGATAATGACAAGGAAACTTTCGTGCGCATATGCGCTTGAATCAAATGGGTTAATATTTGTTTTTGGCATACTTGTTTGCTGATGTATTTTTTACCATGTTTTTATTAACTTCTTTTCTTGTTTGTTTGTTTGTCCGGTACAAATCTTGCAATCGAATTCTAAATAACTTCCCTACTAGCTAGACATTTGAAACTTTCAGAATAGCTCAAAACCCGGTGACAACACAATACTTCGAAGTTCGATTTTCGAATTTTTGATTAGTTTTCTGGTAATTAATTAAAATATGAAAATAATAACATCCTAATAGTGTTAAAATAGCCATTAAAATATTAGCTATAATTTAATTGTTGCCAAAAAAAAAAAAAAAAAAAAAAAATACGCGTTCATTTACTTTCGACATAAAAATAAATACATTTAGTTAAACGTGAATGTTAAAAAAATTATAAAAAGTTAAATTATGCATCTCACAAAAATTGACGTCATTATCACTTAAAAAATTTTATGCACATTGATAAGAGCTCTGTGATTCATCAGAAAAATTAAAATATGGTATATAAAAAGTTTTTTTGTTATCTTATAATTATTTTATGTTATTTTATTTTATTTTTTAGATACTATAGAATGAGAAAACAAAATAATGAAATACCTATGCGGTGAGTGATCTGACATCCTGAAACATTCCTATCAACCAAAGAAGCATGAATATTTATTGGGATATATAAAAAAAAGAAAAAAAACTTAACAATCCAATTGCTGCATGTCATTTGATTTTACATTGTAATTTGACCAGCTTAAATATTTGAAAAGCATGTATACAATTTCACGGAATGTATACGAGACATAAGAAAATAAATACCCTTTTTTACATATTCTTATGATATGCATGTGTCTTTCGTCCTTAGCACAATTTTATGTATACCTAAACCTCGAAAATTAAAGCAGATTGTATATTTTATATCGTGCTTCTTTGTAATCTCATAAATTTAAAAAAAAATGAAATTTTATTAAAACTAGGAAGTCACGTGACAAACAAAATCTAAAAGTTTTATAATGGTCAGTATTCCTCCTTTGGGTTCGAGACTATAAAAAATCAGCTGTTTTCGGAAAACAATCCTCAACTCTACCATAGCAAAGCACTGTGGCCTGCAAATTTTTATCTTGCAATATTATTTATAAGAGTTACAGATTATATGAAATTGAAGTAAGAGTGATATAGTGGTACTTTTGTTTTGTTTTTAATCCTGTTTTAGTAATATTAATATATATAATGACCCTCATCTGTCATTCACGATTCCGGTTTACACCGCTTCAAAACAGAGACTTTTGGCAGCCATTTTTTTTTCCCCCGTTTGTTCAATTTAACTTACGAAAACATACATATCATTTTCATACATGTTTTGTATCGCACATATTGTTATTTATTCCCTCTAAAACCTTGAAAAACTATTCAATTGTAATGTTTAAATGTTTAATTAAATATAACGGATCACTGGCTATTATAAACATGAACCTATAAATAGAATTATGTAACTTCATGATTATAAACAACGCAATGCCAAATAAAAACAAACATAAACTGTTGCCATTCAGAAACTTCAAATTCCAAATGTACAACTCTTTAATTGCGAATGAACGACTCTTTGACTGTTTCATTAGAAAAAACGCTTAAAATATTTCTAAAACATATGGACAATATTCCTGTGACGTCACAGTAGGTAAAATCGCCGAACACGTGGCCGATATTTTGTAAACAAACTAGATTCAAGATGCTATTTTATTGTTACGCATAACATTTTCCTAAATATTTCTCCAGTGAAACTTAATAATCAGATATCTGTTCAAACAAGAACAAAAGAGAAATGTAAACAACTGAATCGAATGATAAAGTTAAGACTATTCCATATCGTAAAATTGCGGAACATTTTATGCACACACACACACACACACACACACACACACATATATATATATATATATATATAATGGATAAAAGATTAATAAGAACATTTTATACAGACACGCATATATATATAGACATCAAAGCTTAAATAATTAGAATTTCAATCCCTTTAATAAAGTAATTTATTAAATGGAACATCCATTTAAATTTGTTAACATCGCCACAGTTCGCATAGCAACTTTTAATATTACATATGTTGATTAATATTAAAGTATATTACTAAAACTGGATTAAAAACAAAACAAAGGTATCACTATATCACTCTTACTTCAATTTCATATAATCTGTAACTCTTATAAATAATATTGCAAGATAAAAAATTTTCAAGCCACAATGCTTTTCTATGGTAGAGTTGAGGATTGTTTGCCTAACCAGCTGATATTCTTGTAGCCTCGAACCCAAAGTGGGAATATGATCCATTAAAGCCTTCAAGATCTTAAAATATTTGTAAAAACATATTAAAGTTTTTAAATATTTTTATCAAGCTTCATTATATGTTTACATTGTAAGGTATGATTGGCGTCGAGTTCAGTACGTAAATGTCGCCAGTTGATTTTAGTTTTGAAATTAGTGTAAAGTTATAGTTGGGATAGAATGTTTGGTTGGGCAAGTAAAGGTCACCAGTTGAAATGAGTATTGAAAGTAGGGTAGTCTAAGGTGATAATGTCGAGTCAAGATAAAATGTTCGGTTGAGAATGAGAAAGTCCCTAGCTGGATCATGGATATTTTGGCGATGTTGTGGGGGAGATAGCTGGTTGGGAGTATAGAGTAGAGGTGAATTTGGGTTAGCATGGAGTGTCTGTAATTATTAGATAGTTAGAAAATACGCAAGCAAAGTAATGACGTCACTGGACGTCAGTGGATGCAAGAAAAAGATTTCCTATGTTAATCGCCCATTGGATTTTTTGTAAAAAATTATTAAAAATTGAGGAAAATTATTTTCCGATTTTAATTCCCATATTTCGGTATAGATATGTATTCGTTATCGTGTGCATGCGTTAGATTAAGTTGTTTTTGCTGTAAAATTGATAAAATTTAAATTTCAAAACTTTAGAAAAATAAAATAGCAAACTTCCATATTCGATTGAAAACATAAACATTTCATTTCAAAGGATGATATTTACACAATAAATATCCAACTAATATACTAATTAAAAGGAAAATGATAAATATTCTATCACTAGTATATAACCCCGTCAAAAATGACGGAATGTGAACGATAAATCTTGAAAACAATGTTTAGATCATAATGGTTACCACGTGATCCTTGAAATGTATTTTCAATTTTTGTTTATAAATCACATGTGTTTCGATATTTTATAATTTTCGTTCTGAAATTAAAAAAATTCTACTCGATCAATAAATATGAATGACAATAAAAAAACTGCTGGTTGACAAAAAAAATAGGCCCGACAACACAACAGCAACAACACATCCCAGTGTTCCATTAAGTGCTCTATGCGCAAGCGAAGTGTGACGCCACTGACCGTCCGTGGATGCAAGAAAATGATTTCCTATGTTATTCGCCCATTGGATTTTTTGTAAAAAACTATTAAAAATCGAGGAAAATTATTTCCCGATTTTAATCCCCATATTTGGGTATATATATATATATATATGTATTAGTTATCATATGCATGTGTTAGATTGAATTATTTTGCTGTCAAATTGACAAAATTTTAATTTTAAATTTCAAAACTCTGCTGTTCTTGGCGCTTTTGTATTTGGCGATCAAAAACTTACTACGAAAATATGCATGCCAGATGTATATTTTCGTAATATGTATTGTGCGAAATATTGTTTCATATTATTCATTACTCTCTTAATATAAGTTTTTAAAATAACCATGATTTTTGAAAGGAATTAAATTATATTCGCCAGATAATTTGGCGATATATATATATATATATTTTTTTTTCTGCCAAGGATGACCGATATCAAATCTATTCCGCTGCAACATATTAGTATCTTATATCAGATACTTTATTTAGACATTTGAAAACAAATTTCACTTCAAATTATGATAGAATATTTATCATTTCCCTTTTAATTAGTATATTAGTTGGATATTTATTGTGTAAATATTATCCTTTGAAATGAAATGTTTATGTTTTCAATGGAATATGGAAGTTCTTTTTTTATCTAGAGTTTTGAAATTTAAAAATAAAATTTGTCAATTTTAGAACAAAAAGAACTTAATCTAACGCATGCACATGATAACTAATACATATCTAAACCTAAATATGGGGATTAAAATCGGGAAATAATTTCCCTCGATTTTTAATTATTTTTTACGAAAAATCCATTGGGCGTTTAACATAGGAAATATCTTTCTTGTATCCACGAACGGCAAGTGACGTCATCACTTCGCTTGCGTATTTAAAGTCCTCATAATAAGAAAAAACGATTCACTTCATTTTACAAAAATACTCTTTTTTAAGACTATCGTAGATCCTGTTTTCAAATTTTCTAACTAACTATCCAATAACTACAGACACTCCATGCTAACCCAAATTCACCTCTACTCGATACCTCCAACCAGCTATCTCACCCACAACATCGCCAAAATATCCTGGATCCAGCTAGGGACTTTCTCATTCTCAACCGAACATTTTACCTTGACTCGACATTATCACCTTAGACTACTCTACTTTCAATACTCATTTCAACTGGTGACTTTTACTTGCCCAACCAAACATTCTATCCCAACTATCATTTTACACTAATTTCAAAACTAAAATCAACTGGCAGCATTTACGTACTAAACTCGACGCCAATCATACCTTACAATGTAAACAAACAATGAAGTTTGATAAAAATATTTAAAGGCTTTAATGCGTTTTTACAAATATTTTAAGATTTTTAAGGCTTTAATATGTTTTAGAAATATTTTAAACGTTTTTTTTAATGAAACAGTCGAAGAGTCGTTCATTCGGAATTAAAAAGTTGTCCATTTGGAATTTGTATTTTCTGAATGGCAACAGTTTTGGTTTGTTTTATTTGGTATTACATTGTTTATAATCATGAAGTTACATAATTATATTTATAGGTTCGTGTTTATAATAGCCAGTGATTCGTTATATTTTATTTAGACATTTAAACATTACAACTGAATAGTTTTTCAAGGTTTTATAGCAAATAAATAAGAATATGTGCGATACAAAACATGTATGAAAATGATATGTATGTTTCCTAAGTTGAATTAAACAAACGGAAAAAAAATGGCTGCCAAAAGTTTCTGTTTTGAAGCGGTACTAACCGGATTCGTTCATGACAGATGAGGATCATTATATATATTAATAATTTGAAGTCAAATTTGTTTACAAATGTCTAAATAAAGTGTCTGATGTACTCATATATTGCAGCGGAATAGATTTAATATATCTGTCATCCTTGGCGGAAAAAATATATCGCCAAATTATTTGGCGAACATATTTCATTCCTTTCAAAAATCATGGTTATTTTAACAAATTATATTAAGAGAGCGATGAATTATATGAAACAATATTTCGTACAATACATATTACGAAATTAAACATCTGGCATGTATATTTTCGTAGTATGTTTTTAATCGCCAAATACAAAAAACGCCAAAGATGACACAGTTTTGAAATTTAAAATTTTGTCAATTTGACAGCAAAATAACTCAATCTAACACATGGATACGATAGCATATCTATACCCAAATACGGGTATTAAAATCGGGAAATAATTTTCCTCGATTTTTAATAATTTTTTACAAAAAATACAATGGGCGATTAACATAGGGAATCTTTTTCTTGCATCCACGGACGGTCAGTGACGTCACACTTCGCTTACGTATTTGGAAACAGGATCTTCGATTGTCTTAAAAAAAAGTATTTTGGTAAAATGAAGTGAATCGTTATTTACTTCCTCTTACCCATAGGGTCGAGAAAGTATTGTTTTAGGGTCAAATTTTCGAACGTGAGTTTTTGTTATACTTACATGTTCTGAGGTCCCCTGAATACGAAAATCACGTTTTTAGCGAATGGTGTCTGTGTCTGTCTGTCTGTCTGTGTGTCTGTTATCAGCATATCTCAAGAACAAATAGTAGCAGAAATTCCAAACTCGGTATTCTAAATGTGTATCATATAGGGATGCTACAGTAAGCTTTTTGTTAAGATGAAGCAAATGGTTCGTGTACAGGGACATTCAAAAGTATTCAAATACATTACGTCTATGGGGGAAATTGCAGGTAAGTAGAATTTAACATCTATAGACTGCACTAAACCAAATGAAACGAATACATATTTTTTGTAATAGAGATAGTCAACTGGGAAAACAAATTTTGTGTATGTAGGAGCCTCGCCTTCCCCCCCTGGGGTAGATATCCTCCCTCGAGTGGAGTAAATTTTCATGATGGGTATCTTTCAAAAGAGCTCGCCAATACTTTTAAAACGAATGGTTGAACCATCGATCTACGATAATTTATAATAAAGTTATTGATTTCTTTCATTTTTAACATTTTTTTTTTTTTTTTTACTTTAATATTGAGAATAAATTCAACTTTTTTTTGGATATTTAGTGTTATACTATTTCTCGAATATGGAAATCGTCTGTATTATCATACAAGATAACTTTTTTAAATAATAATTTTAATAAATTATTTTTTTTAACTGGATTATTTTTTAATAACCGAATTAAATTCTATATAAATGTAGGTGCATTAATGAAACGGGGGGTTGAGGGGGGCCAGAACTAATTATTATATAAAACTCTTCCGAAGCCTAATTTGAATTGTTTAACATAGGTTTACATAACAGTACTCTTTATCTTACCTCTTAATCTCCAACCTGTACTTATAGCATTAAATTTCAGGGTAAGAGAAAGTCGTGTGAGTGACACACTAGATTATTCTTATTATAAGGACTTTAAATAGAGCACATAACGGAACACTGGGATGTGTTGTTGCTGTTGTGTTTTCGGGCCTATATTTTTTGTCAACCAGCAGTTTTTTTTTATTGTCATTCATATTTATTGATCGGGTAGAATTTTTTTAATTTTAGAACGAAAATTATAAAATATCGAAACACATTTGATTTATAAACCAAAACTGAAAATACATTTAAATGATCACGTGTTAATCTTCATGATCTAAACATTGTTTTCAAGATTTATCGTTCACATTCCGTCATTTTTGAAGGGTTATATACTGGTTGTAATATAATTTTTGTAGTAGTAGTTTATATTAATGAATAAAAAAACACTTCATTTAAAAGTATTTCCTACACAATAAAATATTTCCTGACGATTCAAGAAATACACACGTAATTGTTCACGTTTTCACTTCTGTCGGCACTCCCGAAGTGCAACTTTTTTTTTTTTTTTTTTTTTTTAAATCTCTGATATCATTTAATTTCGCGCAGGCGTTTCTTTACCTAACAGGTCTCGTCGTTCTTAATTTTATCTGAATTCTTTTAAGGAAATCAATTGTTATGGAAACAGTGATAGACATATCTTTGAATGGTTCTATTTTTTTTTTTTTTTAATCAAGAGTGCTGCATTAAACTGCATTTACTTTTATTGATAAAAGTTTTAAAGACGCATAGAGTGATAGGACGTAGTTTTCTTAAATGATGCTGTTGAATAATTTAAATATCTCTTTGTGCATCGTTATAATATTTATAAGCAGTTGTGTTGCTACCAAAAGAGGGATAGCAATTAGAGAACTCGAAGAAAGAAGCAAGACGGAACTTCAGCTATCGGACTTAAATTTGGAAAACCCTCACAACTCTGAGGACACTCTTGATGATGCAGGTATTAATAATTGAAGTTAATGTTATACTTGAAAATTAATAAAACCTCACTGAATGAATATAAATTATATAGTGTGAACTTATGAAACAGCAAAAAATGCTATTATATCTTATACTATTAAGTGAGCAATATTTGTATATATATATATATATACACCCCGCGACAAAAAGATAGGTACAAAGGGTTTTTTCTTTGATTTTTCATAAAATAACACTATTCCCGGACTGATTTTTGTTTTAAGACTCATTTAGAAAAGTTTTAAGGCTAAATTTTTTCTCATTTAAGACTACACTCCGCGACAAAAAGATAGGAACAAAGGTTTTTTTTTTTTTAATTTTTCATAAAATAACATTATCTAAATTGTGCTGATCATTTATTATCATAACAAAATATTATCATATCAAAAACGCATTAAATAATTGAATCATATTCAAAATAATCATATTTAAAAAAAAAAAACTTTGTTCCTATCTTTTTGTCGCGGTGTTTAGACTTAAATGAGAAAAATTTCAGTCTTAAAATTTTTCTAAATTAGTCTTAAAACAAAAATTAGTCCTGGAATAGTGTTATTTTATGATTATAATAAATGATAAGCACAATTTAGATAATGTTATTTTATGTAAAATCAAAGAAAAGACCTTTTGTACCTATCTTTTTGTCGCGGGGTGTATGTATATTTCACTGTTCTCGAAAACGGTAGCTCGGACAGTCACGTGATTTAACACAAAGGTGCCCTCCGTAGGGTCATTGTGCACATCGAAGTCAGATTTTCGAATTTTTGATTAGTTTTCTTTTAATTAATAAAAATATGAAAATAAAACTTCCCTTTTCTATAATGACGCAGAATGGAGAATCTTAGGAGAGATTTGATTGGTTTATTTGATTTTCATTGATTTGAGTGTATTTTACATTGAACTACAACTACATTATGAGGGATTACAAGAAATTTGAATTTATTTGATTTTTATCGACTTGAGTGTATTTTACCTTGAACTAGAGCTACGTTTTGAGGAATTATACGAGAGATTTCATTTAAAAATATTTGAATTTTTAATATTTAATATTTTGCGATTTTTACAGAAAACAAATTACGATAGGCGCCTGTTACGTAGAATTATTGTCGTAGTGATCGTAAGGAATATTAAACTAGAAAGGTTTAAAGAATACAATCCACTGCAGTCATCAGAAAGTCTTTATTTTGTGAAAAATCTTCTAAAACCATCATCAAGGATAATTATTCCTAAAATCTTAAATTACATAGCGTTGATCATTATTTAATACAAATTCAATAACCCTAGTGAAACGTTGAGATTGTCGCATGAGATGGGGGAGAGAGCGAACGTAATTCAGTCTTTACTAAACGATGATTTGGAGCAGTTCTGACTTCCTTACACTAGAACAGTGTTGCCAGATGGTCCAGAGTGAATTTCCCCAAACAGTTCTCAATATTCCCCAAAACAAGGGTTTTTTCCAAAAAAAATCCCCAACTCAATTTATTCTGAAAATGTAAATTTTTTGGAAAAAATTAAAAAATAATTTTATTAATTTAAGCTCACATTTTTCCCCAAATGAAGCTCTTTATAGAAAAAAATCCCCATTTACAAAAATAAATTTCAATACAGTTTTAGAATTTTTTAAATTTGTGTAACTTTTGTCTATTTGTCTGAGTCTATTTGTCTAACTTTCTGAGTTTCCTCATCTCTAATCATTTGTACTTAACCCATAAGTATATAAAAACAGTTTTTTTTTTTTAATGCATGAAAAACAAGGTATACCCAGAAAGCATAAAGAGCTTTCGTCAAACTGAATATTCCATCCCTGCAAGTTTAATTCAAGCTAGCTAAGACAAAGCATCCAAATTTATGCTAGTTCAGCTTACTATAAGTTTGATTATTCAAGCGAAGCAGTAATCAATAAGTATTGAGCATTCACTATACTTGCTACAACACATATAAACCAAATTATTCCGGGAATCAGAGATTACAAGTGGGGGGGGGGGGGGACTGAATAAAATTTATAATCAAAAAGATGAAAAAGTTGCTTTTCTATTTCTAAAATACAAATAGCATCCAGAATTGCCCTTTTTTTTTTTTTTTTTTTTTTTTTTTTTTTTTAATTGAATTTTAGGAAAATGTCATCTTTTACTAATTTTAAAGAAAATCCCCGTGTATTTCCCCAAAATTTTTCTTTTCCCCAAACTGTTCCCCACTAAATCTCTGTCCCCAAATATTTCCCCTGAAGCTTCAAAACTCCCCAAAATGGGGAGAAATCCCCAAGTCTGGCAACACTGCACTAGAACAGATCTGAGATGTCTGTAGAAAAAGCCAAATTATAGAAAAAAAAAAAAAAAACAGCCAAATTACAGTGCCAAATACTTTCATTGTTTCTCGGATAAAATGATATAAATATTTTGAATTCGAAAGTTCGTTATTAAAAGTTATAGCCAATTATTTCGCCAACGAAATAAATCACTCAAATTAAAATCTGTTACATCTTACGATTGAACTATAATTGCAATTTAGAGACTAAATCATTTCTTAATGATTTAACTGACAGGGATTTCTAAATTTAGCTGTAATGAAATAAACTTGTGCTAATATAATATTTGATGTAGAGTTTTCCAAAAGAGTAATTTATTTAATATATAATACTCTGAACTGTCTGTCAGTTAGATGAATCTGATGAGCAATCAACAAGTTATTTATTAACTAAAAAGATTTAAATTGCACAACAAACCAAGTAATAAATATTAAATATGTGAGGAAGTTACTCACAGCGCCGCAGTCGCCTGAGAGCAAGTTTTTTGGTAACAATTTTCATGGGTCTCTGGCCAGCTAGCTGGTGCAGCCAGCTAGTTCATGTTAAAAGAAATTCTACCGATCACTCGGTCTGGTTGAGACTGAAATACTCCACCCGATAGTCTACCTTCCTCCCGTTTCGACATCTTTACCTTATCCTAATTTGTCGTTTAATTTTAACAGGATCCGTTTCATATTCCAGTTTATATGTAACTTCATAATATTTATAATCTATTAATCTCCGTAATGCAAAGCGTAGGTGATATTTTCCTAGTTTGCTGTGTTATGAAAATTGCAAATTTCGAATTACTTATGAAGTTTTTAAAGTAGAGTGTTTACAGTCAATAACTGGACAGGGAATTTGGTACCAACATCTGAGATTTTTTTTTCCTTGTTCAAAATAATATTAATAATATTAAATAAATCATAAAATAAAAATAAAATAAAATAAAAAGATGAATTTGTAGTAAATCATAAGAAATCTATGGTCCAGTTACTCATTTTTAAGGTTACGTGGGGAGCGGAATCCCTACATATATATTAAAGAAAAAAAAATCCTGGTGGACAATTAATATCATAAGTATGTATATTTTTAATTTTACATCAAAATGGTTATCATTATGTACATTTATACGAAATATTTTGCTACACTCCCACATTAAATATTTTGAAAAAATGAGATGACAGCGCCACCTGCTGAGCGATTGACTCCAAATGTAGTAAGCACCAATTTAGGTCAAATTCCAGTAAAATACCAAGTTTGGTTAAATTTCGTTCATTGGTTCGTAACATATAGCGCTCAAACTCACACACACACACACACACATAGTCAGACTGACTTTTTCTAAGAATTATAGAATCGAGTTCAGCTCATCTCGAAACGCGCAAATTCATGGAAAACCGTAAATCGAAAATTTTCACGAGTTCAATACTTATTTCTTATATAGATATAGAAAAAAGTAATGAATAAATCAGAAAATTGGTGTGGCATCCATACCATTTTCTCTTTACCGAATATACAAACAAGTTTTATTTGGCCTGCATTTAATATCGGGGGGGGGGGGGGGGGATTGCTTCTCCTTTCAAGCACCCATTTAAAAACTCAACTTAAATTCTTAAAACTATTAAAGTTGTTATTAACATTTAAAAAGTTATTTATAATTTAGAAAACTTTTATCCATACCACTCTTTATACTATATCCATACCACTCTTACCAAACTTCCATATTTTTAACAAGCAATCACACGTGATCTTCGAAAAAATTTCATTATTATTATTATTTTTTTTTTTTTTTTAAATACTGTTAACTAACACGAATTCAATTTTATTATGTTGTGTTTCACATACAATTTAAGGTTGATCCAAGTGTTAAAAACAAGATCCAATCGTCCGGAAAACTGTAATTTTAGAAAGTATTTCGAAAATGGCAAGAATAAGGCAATTAACTATACCACCAAAAATATTAATTTTAGAGTGAAAAAAAAAAAATAATAATAATAATAATAATTCGCGGGATATCAAAATGATTAAATGTTAACGAAATATTTGTTATCTGGTTTTTTAGTAAGATGTAAAATTTTTTGGCTATTTAAACTGGAAATTTGTCCCTAGGTGGCCACGTTACTCATCCAACCGATATACCCGCAAGTTAAAATGCCAGTGCTTAAAACATCAGATTGAATTACATTTAGAACATATAATGGCTTCAGAAAAAGTGTTTAGTAACATAATTTATGTAAATACAGTACAATAATAACTAAATAAAGCAGGTTTAATTGCCAGAAAATCTGAAAAAAATCCATTGTTGACGAAAAGAATTAGAAAACCAAGAGAGATTTAAACCAGAGGGTTAAAAAAAAAAAAAAAAAAAAAAAAAATTAAAAAATGACCAGCAAATTATTGGGCTGAAGTGGATCTCTCCGATGAGTCAAGTTCAACTTATTTCGAGTTACCGAAAACAAGCAGGCCTGATTTCGAAAATGTGACCGACTTAATGAAAATCGCACTTTTAAAACAGTGACACATTCTCCGCACATTATGCTACGAAAATGCATTATTTTTCAATAAGTCGAGAAAATTTTCATATCCAAGGGATTAATTAATCCGAAATAAAACTCGGCCATTAAAAAATTGATGCCTGACCGACTATTTTGGAGGTATTTCGGTCTTTTCCACAAATAGTATTTCAAGATGATAATGCGCCTTAATACATGGCGCCTGCGGTACATTTATTTGATTCAAGTTTTTAAAATTACCTATCCATTCCCATGAGCATCTATAATTTTGTAAGTTATTTCATTTTATTTTATTTTTTTACTTTAAGTTAAATTCCATAAAAAATATAGCAGACTTTCTTCTTTACTAGATCTTAAAATAGTCCTAATCTCAATCCGCTCAAAAATGTTTAGCCTATAAAAGAGGGTGGGGATTAGAAATTTGTAGCCTACAACTTTGCAAGAACTAAAAAAAAATATTTATGACATTTGGCGCAGTGAAATTTCTGAGTTTCATGTTAAAAAACTGTAAAATACTATGCCATTGGACATTAAAGAAGTAATTGAATATACCGTGGCCGCCTAATAACAAATTTCCAGTTTAAACAGCCAAAAATTTTTACATCTTGCTAAAATTCAGATCACTATTATTTAGTTAAAATTAAATCATTTTGAAATCCCGCGTATTAACATATTTTTACTTTCTTCTATATTAAATAGAAGAAAGTATTGGATTCGTAAAAATTTTTATCCTCGGGTTTTTGATATATTTACACGTTTTGAGAGCTGTAGAGCATGATTTGACCATCTTTAGAAAATGTCTGTCTGTCTGTGTGTGTGTGTGACAAAATTTTGTGGCAACTGTATCTCAGGAACTACTGCACAGAATTTCATACAAACTGGTATATAGTTGCACCTTGACATTAATTAGTGCCTATCCACTTTTGGTAAAAATTGTCTTACAGGTTGCGTTGCCATCCCGCTTTTTCTAAATTTTTAACATGGTGATATAGGACAAAATTTTGTATAAATGTGAAAAAAGAGAATTATTTTTTAGTAATTATTATGAAATTTACAAGAATTATTTATAATAGAGATAGTCAACTGGGAAATTCTTTTTGTATGTGTAGGAGCCTCGCCACCCCCTGGGGGGAAGTCCCCCCTCGAGGGGAGTAAATTTTCAAAATGGGTATCTTTCGAAAGTTCTCACCAATACCTTTAACACGAATGGTTGACCTATAAATCTGTGATAATTTAAAACAAAGTTATCGATTTTTTTACTTTTAACGAAAAAAAACAGAAAAAAAAGTTTGTATATATATATATATATATATATATATATATATATATATATATATATATATTTAAACAAAATTTAACTAAACTTTGTATTTAGTTGGCTCCTGACATAAACTGGTGCTGATTAGATTTGGAGATCAATCGCTCTACAGGTGGCGCTGTGATCGTATTTTTTCTAAATTTTTAACATGGCAGTATAGGACAAAATTTCGTGTAACTGTACATAATGAGAGTTATTCTTAACCAGTGATTGTAAAATTAATATGAATTATTGATAATAGTACAAGTTAATTGAAAAAAAATTGTGCATGTGGGGGCATTGCTTCCCCGCCTGGGGGGAAGTACTCCTTGGGGGGGGAGGGGTAAATTTTCAAGATGGGTATCTTTCGAAAGGTTGTCAATACCTTTAACACGAATGGTTGAACTATAAATACGTGATAATTTAAAACAAAGTTATCGATTTTTTTTTTTTTTTACTTTTAACGAAAAAAAACTTGGAAAAAAAATCGTAATTTTTTTTTAAATATTGTTACTGAGTGAATTTGTATAGGAAAATATAGAAAGTCTTGTGGTGGCCACAACATACTAGTTTTGATTTTCCCTCTAAAATTAATATTTTTTGTGGTATCGTTAATTGTCTTATTCTTGCTATTTTTGAAATATTTTCTAAAATTACAATTTTCCGAAAAATTGGATCCTGTTTTTAACACTTGGATCAATCCTAAATTGTACATGAAACACAACATAATAAAATCTATCCAAACATTTTCTTTTAAAACAATAAAATATGCGATTGTAGAAAGAAACATAGAAAATGTCCAAGTGCGGCTTTTTTTTTTTTTTTTTTTTTTTTGGTCGCTTACTGTATATTAATTTTAAAGTCTTTAGTGAAAATTCTCAATGTTTAATTTTGCAAGATAATTAAGAATTTCAAAAACATGGTGTAAAACTTTACAAATTCTCTCGAGCTTTAATTTAATTTTTTTTTTTTTTTAAATATGCAATTATCACTTGGGAAAATACTAGCTCACACATTTTAGAACATCATTGTAAAATGATCTGGAAAAAAAATTATATTTAAAAAATCTTTATAAAAATATCGATTTTTAACCGAATATAAAGACTTTTAGACTCCGAACTCATAATCACTATTTATAGACAATCAAAATCTGTTTAAAATTCGAAAAAAAAAAAAAAGAATAAAAAGAAAAGAAGAAGTCACGGGATTTATCATCCAAGCTGATTTTGAAGTTGGAAGAACGCCAGCGAACAAATTTCAATATATCAATGCTCAAGAAACTTGGAAATTTTCCAGCTCGCAAATTTTGAAATATCAAAGCAAAAAATAAAATAAAATAAAATCGCCTGAAAAAACGTATTTTAATAACTTTCAAAAATATCTGTCGAACAGATTTTCATAAAACATACCTAAGAACCATCTCGATTAAATCAGCAATCTCATTAAAAAAAATCTGGAGTGACTCCACTCGACTTTCCGAACATTGAGTAATTAACAGTTTTGTAGATAAAGTAAAGAAAGAGAAGTTGTTAAACAAACAAAAGAGAGAAAACCATAATAGAGTGTTTGAGTATTTTTCTCCATATATTACACGATGTTTTATTTAACGCTACTGAAATTTGAGCCCATAGATCATAATGATAAAGAATTTTTCCTTGTGTCCCTGTAAAAACTATAAATGCTAGATCCATTAAAATGCTTATAGTTAGTGCAACAGTGATTCATAATATTCATATAAATTTTCAGTTCAATTGAATAAGGCATTTAGATGCTATCGCATTTTAAAAATTTGTTTTCATAGGCCATAATGATAAAGAATTTTTCTTTGTGTCCCTGTAAAAAAACTGTAAGTGCTAAATTCACGAAAATCTATACAGTTGGTACAACTGTGACCTATAACATGTGTACAAATTTTTTGCTCAGATTAATAAGGCATTTAGACGCTATCACACTTTTAAAAATTTGGCCCCATAGGCCATAATGATAAAGAATTTTTCCTGGTGTTCCTGTAAAAAAAACTATAAGTGTTAGATTAACCAAAATCTATAGTTTTCGTACTATGGTGACTTACAATATACGTACCAACTTTCAGCTTATTCGAACAAAGCGTTTAGACGCTAGCGTGTTAACTCACAGACATACACACACACATACATACACATACATACATACACACATACACACGCACATACATACATCATCGTAAAAATAGTGAAAACGCACTCAGGAGACCTCGATACGTATAGAAACATCAAAATCTCAAATTCGCATTTTTGACATGAGTACAATACTTTCCTCACTATAGTGTTCGGAAAGTAAAAATAAATAAAGACGCATTAAAACGATCTAGACGTTTGAAAGCTACAGTTCCACAGAAAGACACACAGGTCAACACTTAAATTATTACACAGGTTAACACGTAAAACATTTAACTTCACTCTTTTTTAGTCGGGAGTTAAAAAGGGTCGGCAATGCTAGTTTTAACATGTTACCATATTCTTATTAACTTCTATTCTTGTTTGTCCGGTACAAATCTTGCATTCGATTTCCAACTAACTTCCCTACATTTGAAACTTTCAGAATAGCTCGGAACCTGATGACAACACAATACTTCAAAGCCCGATTTTCGAATTTTTGGTTAGTTTTCTTTTAATTAATTAAAATATGAAATATAATAACCTTACTAATAGCTTTAAAAATAACCATTAAACTATTAGCTATAATTTAATTGCTACCAAAAGTATTTACGAGTTCATTTTCTTTCGACATAAATATAAATACATTTAATTAAACGTGAAAGTTAAAAAATTGTAAAAAGTTAAATTATGCATCTCAAAAAAAAATTGTCGTCATTAATACTTTAAAAGTTTTATACACATTGGTAAAGTGCTAATGTAGTTCTATAGCTAAGGTTCAACAGAAAATTTAAAAACATGGTAAAAAAAAAGTTTTTTTATCTTACAATTATTTGTATTAACTTCTATTTTTTTTTGTTTGTTTGTTTGTTTGTTTGTTTGTTTGTCCAGTGCAAATCTTGCAATCGATTTTTAACTAACTAACTTCCCTACTAGCTAGAAATTTGAAACTTTCAGAATAGCTCAGAACCCGATGACAACACAATACTTTGAAGTCCGATTTTCAAATTTTCGATTAGTTTTATTATAATTAATTAAAATATGAAAATAATAAACTCCTAATAGCTTTTAAAATGTCTATTAAAATACAACGAGATATATAAATTAGAGTGCTGATTCAATGGATAAAGGATTAACTTTCCGTGGTTCAAGATGAATCACATGACATGCTCGAATAGGTTGCTGTGTTTGGCCCTTTATCGCTATTTTGGCATTTGAAATATCATTTCGACAAATTATCTTTATTATTAGGTAACATGACAGTCCTATGACCGAAATAAATTGTTTTTAAAATAATTTTACACATATTTCACATTTTAATAAATAATAAAATACTTTTCATCGTTTCCTAACAAAGTTTAAAAGTGTTTATAAAAGAAAATTTAAACTTTTAAAGAGCTAAATTTAACAACAAATAATAATTTTTCAACAATTTTTAAGCATTTTGTCTGTTAAAGTTCAACTACACGAAATAATAAAGAAGTAAAATCAAAATCAAAATGGTTTAGAACAAAAGAATATTAAACTACGTAAAGTAAACAAAAACATTGAAACCGTTGCCATAGAAATTTACTGAAAATGAGCAGTTACCAAGGAAACCACCGAAAACGCAGGTGCAAGGAGAGCATGTCACATGACTCATCTTGGACCTTCTCAAGGGTTACCATTTATCACTCTACTTTATATATCTCGTTGTTAAAATATTAGCTATAATTTAATTGTTGCCAAAAAAATTTTTTACGAGTTCATTTCCTTTCGACATAAAAATAAATACATTCAATTAAACGTGAACGTTAAAAAAATTGTAAGATATTAAATTATGCATCTCACAAAAATTAATGTCATTATCACTTTAAAAAATTTGTACACATTGATAAATTACTAATGAAGTTCTATAGCTAAGATTTAACAGAAAATTTAAAAATATGGTATATAAAAAGTATTTTATCTTATAATTATTCTATATTTAGCGACGCAATGATGCTACTTTTCTATTAAATTTTCTATTTTTATTTATTTCAGAGATCGAAGATTTGTGCCATGAGTTTAAATCGAAATGCATGGATACTGGAGGGCACTGTGAGTTTTTAGATGATTCGTTAAACTGTACTTGTCCGAACAGCTTACAATATCAACAAGATAAAGGATGTACAAGTAAGATGAATGTAACAGTCTCTTCAATTTTTTTTTTTTTTTTCTTTTATAAAAGTAATTTATTATACCATTTTTCATTTCTTTATACAAAGTACAAGTAAATATTGTAATCCCGATTTGGGAAATTGATTTTGTATCTTGTATAGCTCAAAGGCAAAGGGTCGTATAATGTTACAAACTTATATTTGTGACTGTCATGATTATATTTGTGACTGTATTTGTGACTGTATTTGTGACTGTCATCTTATGACAGTAAGATGACAGTTATTCTTAAGTTATTCTGTATTTGTGACTACTGTCAACTTATATTTGTGACTGTCAGTTGTACATCTCCGATTTTGGTTGACACGATTACACACAATTTCATACAATTTTTTGTGGCATCTGTATTTGCGTATATATGTATGTATATGTCCGTATGTCTGTATGTCTGTATGTACGTATATATGTGTGTATCTCGCTTAACTGAAATATTGTTGGATGTAGAACGTTGCAAATTCGTATGTAGGTTTGTTATAAAATCTAGTTGTGCACCTCCCTTTTTGGCCTTCTATGACTTTTGGCCTTCATATATGATCTATCGTCATAGATATTATAACAGAATTTAATGATAGAGCCCGTAATAATGTTGTTATGAAAATTTTCGACATTTTTGGGTGTAGAATGTAGTTCGTAAAGACATAATTAAGTTCTTGTCAATGTATGCCCTTTATTGAATGAATATTTTATAAACAGTCAAAACTGTTCTTTGTGCCACAAAAATATCTATAATCTACGAATATTCTCGAAACAATTCAACAAAACAATTATTCGTACCACAAAAGTCTCAGAACAGGAATTTCACTATTTTACGAATAATGATCAACCACTCAGTTTAAAGTCTGGATACAATTTGAATTCATCGAGAGTGTTGCTACTGCTTTATAGAATTTTCGAAATAGTTCGACGGTAGAAATCAACGAGTGATTCCAGAACTTAGTTTCAATTAAAGTTAGATATTCTAAATTCTAAACTACTAATTTGACTTCTAATTCTAAATTCTAAACTTTCGTCGACTTTAAGTGACAAATTGCCTATTTCACGCTAAGTCAAAAAGTTTGCCTCCAACGCCCATCTTCGTGGAAGTAAAACAAATTCCATTTGTTTCCACTTTTACTGCAATGCTATGTAGAAAATAGTAGATAAAGAAATACGTTCTTTATCTACTATAAGGTTCTAATGCATAGGGTTCTAATCCATAATTATGAATAATGACTATTCTCTTTTTATAGTGTCGTTAGTGATTTATAGAACTGTCGTGAAAATTAATTGTGCACTATAAACCAATGAATTATTCCGGAATTTTCCAGAACTCTGTTCTTATTGAAGTTAGAGCTTCAAACTACAATTTTCCCACCAAACTTGATCTTCAAATCGCCAAAATCGACGCCAAGATCAAAATCTGCGTTGGAGAAAAACTTAGTGACTTGGCGAGATTAGCAACCGAGTTTGGTGGAAATTAGTACTTTAGGTTTGCCAGAATCAACAAGCAATTTTGTTATAATGCATCGTTTCTTTCCACTAATTTTCGTCAAATAAAAGAAAAGTAGGTCACCTACACTCAAGTGATTTCCACTGTACTTTAGCTGTTTATTTGAGAATAAGAGATTCTATAATAAGATATGGAATACTAGGACAAGCGATATTTGTTCTATTTTTCTTAGCTTGTTTAGAATAAACTTTTAAGTTTAATAAATGCCTTAAATTTTTAAGAATACTTATACTGTACCAAAGGGAATGGGAGGGTTTGAGTGGGTGGTAGCCGATCCATACAGAAATATATGTCTAAGGAAATTGTTTCCAAAAATATTTCTGTTTTCACAATATCTTTATGTACAGAATTTCTAACTTGCACCTAAATTTATTATTTCTCTTTATAGTATTCAAATGCAGTGTTAAAGAATATCGTCTGAGTGATACACCAAATAATTTTACTGGTCACCCTCGGCTAAAATTAATAAGACTGACTAGTGACAAATATAATTTGGACATTAAGTAAAGAAAATAATAAAATCGTTTAAAAATTGAGTAGGATTTACAGTCGGCTTCAAAATTATTCCGAGCACTAGCAATAATCCCTGTCTAAAAAAAGTGCACTTAACCCTTTGCGGCGCAAGACAATTCGGATCATTTAAATTACACTGCCACCGGAATTCATGAACTGAATTAAACTAAAAGAAATTTTTAATTTTAAGGTTGAAAAAACTGGCCTTTTCTGATATGTTATAAACGTAAATTTTTGCTAAAAAATTTCCTGGATGAAATTTTGCAGCTGGATCTTAAATTTTGCGTCCTCGCAGCGAGGACGCCGCGCGTTAAGGGGTTAATACTGCTTTGTTAAATAAATCCTTATCGAGTCATGTTCTTAGTCAGTCTAAGAACATGATTCGACTAGGATTTATTTAACAAAACAGTCTTAAATGTACTTTTTTAATGTAGGAATTATTGGCTAGTGCTCGATTAATTTTGCAGCCGACTGTACGTCGCTCTAGTGCTAAACTATGGGCAATTAGCTATGGTCTGAGACTCATTCCTAAAGATAGTTCGAACTCGATGTCGAAGGCATGGCATCACAATTTTGATCCTCCATAGCAGTGGCATATCGTGAATGACAATAAGGGCATGCTCCACATGAGTAGTTAGAAACAGTTCATTAAAATTGATATTTAAGCATCTTATTGGCTAATTCGCTTATTTCGAGAAACAACGTAGATATTGTGACATTCAGACTAGAGCCCCTAAATAAAATAATAGGCTGGCGCATCACCGCCATTTTTTTGCCTCCAAAGAGGACAGCATTCCCGCTTGGCGTCCTTATCGCTTCCCTAATGATTTTAAGAAATATTGATCTGAAGCTAATCCGGTCAAGATAAGAGCAATAAACAACAATAATATTCCTAAAAACATTTTTTTTCACAGTACATTCTCAGGATGTCATTTCATTCTGAGGATATCCTATGAATGTACTGGGGTAAGATGTGTTCTTAGGGCGGTTTCTGTTTCTTTTACAAAATGCCGCCAAAACTCAAATACACCATAATAGAAGGTCTGTGAACACTTTATATTTACTTCTTGAATGATTATAGCAGTTTATCGCTAAACAAACTTCCCTATCATAGTTTACTTAGCTAAAATTATGAAATATAATAAAACAAGTTACTCTAAAGTTACGTAAGACGATAAAAAAAAATATGTTTATCGTTTGTTTATCAGAGAAACGCGCTGGGTACATGTGGCAACCATAAAGCAACAAAATGCCTGATGCGCCAGCTCGTTTATATAGGAGCCTTAATTCAGACCGCTAACCAAATGAACGAACTTTCCATGATAACGAGCTGTTTCTAGGCGTTCTTATGGAGCATACCCAAAACATCTCTCTCGATACGCCACTGCTCCACAGAGGGGATGGCTTCTCCGCTTCGGTAACCCCCAGAGGTATAATTTAGAAGAGAACATGGAGTATATTGCGGTGCCGAAGGATTTTACGTCCAAATGCCACTATTCGTGTACACGGTCTCAGGGCGAATTGAGTACCGAATCCAAAACCTTCCGATGACATGCTCGGCGTTCTACCGACCAGGCTATGTTTAGTATATAAAGTTATTCTTTTGATTAAACTAAAGAAAATGGCTTAAGTCAATGCAGAAAAATTTCTTTATGTATATGTAAAGAGTGAAATGATTGAAAAATATTGAATATTATGTTTTAATTTTGTTGTGAACACAAGATTGTGTTTTGATAAATATCTAGAGTAAAAATAAATATTATTTATAGGTACAAAATGCCGTTCAGAAATGCCAAATTGTACAGAAACAGGAGGGCATTGTATATATGACAAGAATGGAGAAGTTCAGTGTATTTGTCCTAATCATGCTGCCTATAAGAAGAATAGTGGATGCCAAGGTAAGCAATATAGAAAAAAAAAAAATTAAGATTAAAAGGAAGACTTTTTATGTACCATGTTTTGAATTTTCTGATGAATAATAGAGCTCTTATCAATGTGCATAGAATTTTTAAAGTGATAATGATGTCAATTTTTACGAGATTCATCATTTAATCTTTTATAACTTTTTAACGTTCACGTTTAATTAAATGCATTTATTTTTATGTCGAAAGAAAATGTACTCGTAATTTTTTTTTTTTTTTTTTTTTTTTTTTTTTTGGCAACAATTAAAATATAGCTAATATTTTAATGGCTATTTTTAACGCTATTAGGTTATTATTTTCATGTTTTATTTAATTATAAAATAAAAAATTCGAAAATCGGACTTCGAAGTATCGTGTTGTCACCGGGTTGTGAGCTACTGTGAAGTTTCAAATGTCTAGCTAGTAGGGAAGTTAGTTATAATTCGATTGCAAGATTTGTACCGGACAAACAAACAAGAATCGAAGTTAATAAAAACATGGTAAAATAATGTTTATATTCAGAATTAATTATAAATGTTATATTGTAGGGACATTTGAATTTTCTTCGCCAGTTTGGAGATCATTATTAGGACTGAGGGCCTATTAGTCTCAATCTGGGATTTTTCCGTCGTCGATTTCGATAGTTGGACATTTGTCGAAATCTAAAATTTATCGAAAATATAATTGAATAATTTGAAAGCGATGTTATAAAAAAAAAAAAAAAGTAAACTAATAGTCCTCCGTCCTAAACTAAATTCTGCTTTTCCCAGAATTTCATCAAAATCTTTTTTATTATTATTATTATTATTGAAAGAAAAAGAAAAGAAAATTAATCAGTATCGTTACAAGCGATATCGAAAATGTTTTTTTTTTTTTTTTTTTTTTTTTTTTATAATAATTTTGAATTAGGAAATAAAAGTGCGCGTGAAATAATATGAAATAAAAATGAATTTAAAGATTTAATGTTTTTGTTTTTCGGGGGCTGCTCATGCATATAAAAAATGCGTATTAAAACGAGTCAAAGAAGGAAGCGAAATAAGTATTGAGTTATATTACGATAAATACGATATATAATATAATACGATAAATTAGACCTATCGTCCACTGTTAGTAGGCATTTTCGTTGAAAGAAATAGTTTGTTCGTTCGGTGCAACTTGCACCTTAGTCCCCTTTAAATATAGTGACCAGCGAAGCTGGCAAAGCATTCGTTGATTTTTTTTTTTTTTTTTTGTTAGTATTATTATTGTTGTTGTTTTTGTAATTATTGGTAACCCAATATAACAGCTACAAGACTTCCAGTACCCACTGCTGCACATATTATATGCTAATTCTGGAAATAGTGTAGTCAGAAAACACAAGATAGATTTAACAAATTAGACACTGGACAATTTTTCTGTAAAAAAAAAAAAAAACACTGACAAATACTTCGTGAAGACGTGTAAAAGAGAATTGACATAGCCAGATTAAAAAGAAAAAAAAAAAAATCGTTAAGCTGTTTTTTTAAATACCCCTTTCCTAGATCTATAACTGACCTACTTAATCACGGCATATATGCCAAAGGACATCTAAAAACAAGTTTATGCAATAAATTTGAAAAATATCTTTCGATCCATTTTTGAGAAACCTGTAGCGACCTTAATGTCGTCGCCATCCTCATAAACTTAACTTTATCTTGAAGCTGAAACTTACTTAATTACTTAATGAAGTTATGAAATAACACAAAGTCAGATTTATAAAATCAATGGAGCTTTAATTGAGCTTAAATAAGAAGGGGGACGCTGGACTTTGATTGGATTTGATACGTTTAAATGGGCAGCCCTCTTAAATGCTTTGACATCAATAAATAACCTCCGTTACTTTACTTTACTTAACTGCTCGCAAATGGTCTCAACTACTTTTATTTAAATTAGCTTTTAAGGCCAAGTAATCTTTCGCATGTAGGATGATTCCCTGACGCTACAATGCTACAGGACTTACTCTCTTCTATCCTACGCCGCTAACAGCTAGCTCCCTCAACTCTCATACTAACACACTCCAACTAACTAACACTCTAGCTCACTCCTTCCAACTCTCTCTCCAACTAACTAACCCCCCGAAACAATCTTCCTTCTCCTTTTATCTATCTTACTTTCCAAAATATTTGCATATCGTGAATTACAATTTCAATTTAGGATGAGAACTAACTCTACTAGTCGACTTGAATCCTAAAACAGCACATTCGCGTTTTACCCGCAAAGTGCGAGTTTTAATTGTAGCACTTTGCTATACCTGACTGTTCCTCCCCCAAAAAAAAATTTCGCGGAAAAAAATCCCCAACGGGTTTTTACCCGTGCAAATTTTAAATTATTGCAATACTATGTACAGAAAAGTTAGCTGCAGTGACTTACTGTTTAAAATTCAACTATATAATATTTTAGAAAAAGAAAAAAAAAGAGGGGGAAACTTAAATTTAAACTAAACTGCCCAACAAGAAGTATATTGTTTTAAAAATCTAATAGGGAAAAATTTTTTAAGAGTACAGGGCCAAAAAACCCGACACTTAGCTTTTTTTAAAAAAATGTTTTGTAAAAGCTCAGGCTAAGGTGGTTTACACGGGAAAACCGTTTGTACTCATAATTAGGTAAATAAAGATATATATAGTCCAGCGTAATTACAGCGGGGAAATACAGGCACATCTTTCCTTAAATGGAAAGGGAAAAAATTTTTATTAATTTAAATAAATTTTAGTAGAAAAAGGATCGCTTAGTAAAAATAAATGCGATCGTTATTGAAATTAAATTGTGACATTAAAAAGTCTTTATTGACAAAAAACTTGTATATCTTTATCCATCTGCAGGTTAGTCTTAACCCAGATCATCAGCTAGGAAAAATGCTTGAACGGGCATCAGAAAAAAGAATTCCAGTTGTCCACTGTGAGTTAACTTGAAAGGTCAATCCACTGCTGTTGGCACTGTTCCGAAAAGCACCTTTTATTTTAGAAAAGAGTAGCACTGGCACAGTTCCAAAAATACCGTCTTTAGCATCAAAAGTAAGAATTGAAGAAATCAAGCTGGCTTTTCAGATTGAACATCTATACTTCGGGTTTAGAGTCAGGATCAGCAACTGGACCTCAGATTTTCTAAAATTAAAACTTTTTTAAACGTATACATAAAAAATAGACGTGAACTACACTTTTATATATAGATAAATGACATAATTTTATACATAAGCCATATTTCAACTAGGTATTTGCGTACGGAAAAAACCAAATTGCTAGTGGATTAATAAGGTTAGTCGTTAAACGCGAATTTACATGCAAAATAGCTTTAAAAAAAATTCTTTTTACTTCATACTAATAGATATACATACATAAAAACTTAGTAAAAAATTCAAAAGTTTACAACAAGAAAATTCATTTGATACACTTTATACAACATTTAGAAAACATATTTAAGGACACAAAATTTTCAAAACTGCAGTTGATCTCTGAGAAATAAAAAAGATTAAGACTCCGTTGTTGGCTAGAAAATAGAAAAGTAGTAAAGTATATACATATTGATCATATAAAAACTTAGAGAGAAAATTTATATACAAAAGGTAAGAAAATTTATCGTACGAATTGCTGCAGGTGATGGCTAAACAGAAAACATTTAAGTACAGATACATAGATCATTCACAAAACTAAAGAGGGGGGAAATTTATATAAAATGTTCAAAAAGGTTTTTTACCAAGAACTGCTGGTGTTGGCTAGGAATAAAAAAAACATTAACGTACATACATGCATATATTATATACAGAAAAAAATTTATGACATGTAATCCAAAACATGAAATTTCGGTAGTTGAAAGTTCATGCAGCAAGTTTAAATTTAGATTTGTGATATTTTAAAAAGTTCATTTCTTTGAGATCATGGCTGAAAGTCCAAATGAAGGTTCTACATGTCGAAAATTTCATAACTGCTGTGATAGAAATACAGTTTACAATGGAAAAAATATAAAACCATAGCACCTGACAGATTGATTCCTTGATATCAGCAAAATTAGAGATGCGGGTCAGACTGGTCAGTGGAATTGTTGTAGCAATTTCCGTGCTGGTGGCTTGTAGAACGGAGTCCGGCATCGGAGATGCATTTTTCTGGGATGGACTCGAGCCCGGTACCTTGTCACTGTCCCCAGTTATCACAGAGGACTGCGTTTGCTCCGTGCTGTCCAATGCAGGGCTGCTAGACTTTCTGGAAACTTCACAGGAGGTTAAATAGATGTTTGAAATTGGCGACTTTAAAATACTTTCATTTTCTGTTGGTTTAATCGGCGGGTCATTTTGAAACTTTAAGTTCACGTTCGCATTAGAAATATTTGACTGTGTCGGCTGTATAGATGCACAGCTGACATCTAAAGGCGAGTTACCAGGATTATCCGCATCATGTAATGATTTTCCACTTTCGCTTAGTTTAACGGTTTCAGCAGCCATAGTTATCTTAATTTTATTTTCTTTTGCTTTGAGCGGCGTGTCATTTGGAGCAATTACGTGCAATTTCTCAGTAGAAACAATTGACATTGTCGGCTGTATAGATTCAAAACTGACAGCTAAAGTTGAGTTACAAGGATTAACCGAATCATTTACTGATTTTACATTTTCGCTTAGTTTAATAGTTTCCGCAGCCACAGTAATTTTAATAGGATTTTCTTTTACAATTCCTGTCGCAACACGAGATAATTCTTCGGATTTATTAACCATAGCTAAATTCTGAATAATAGACTTAGTTTCATATGTATCGGTGTTTGAAAATGAAGTTTGTTCGTTTGCAGTCACTTGCGTTTGGCTTTTGCCACTAGAAATAAGGTTTTCCTCACCAGTTTTAGGGTGACTTGATGTACTCGATTTTACTTCTTGCGCCTTAATAACTTCTTGCGGTTTTTCCACTGGGTTTAATATTGTTTCCCACTGACATTGAGGGGGGAGGGAACGGTCATGTTGCAATCTTAGTTTGTCATACCGAGTGGCAAAGAGTTCGATGACCCGACTTTTTAAACCGCCATAGGTTGGATTTGGGCCAAGCGAATGGCAGGCGATTAACCTATGCCACTGTCTCGGTTCTCCATCTAGAGAATAGGCTAGCCACGCATATTTTTTGGATCGATCGATGTTATAAACGTTAAAAAAATATTCAAGCTGCTCAAAAAATTGCAGCACGCTAGTGGTGCCATAAAAAATTACTTGCTCGGGGGGGGATTCGAGCAGAGTTGGGCGCCAATGTAGCGACCTTAATGTCGTCGCCATCCTCATAAACTTAACTTTATCTTGAAGCTGAAACTTACTTAATTACTTAATGAAGTTATGAAATAACACAAAGTCAGATTTATAAAATCAATGGAGCTTTAATTGAGCTTAAATAAGAAGGGGGACGCTGGACTTTGATTGGATTTGATACGTTTAAATGGGCAGCCCTCTTAAATGCTTTGACATCAATAAATAACCTCCGTTACTTTACTTTACTTAACTGCTCGCAAATGGTCTCAACTACTTTTATTTAAATTAGCTTCTAAGGCCAAGTAATCTTTCGCATGTAGGATGATTCCCTGACGCTACAATGCTACAGGACTTACTCTCTTCTATCCTACGCCGCTAACAGCTAGCTCCCTCAACTCTCATACTAACACACTCCAACTAACTAACACTCTAGCTCACTCCTTCCAACTCTCTCTCCAACTAACTAACCCCCCGAAACAATCTTCCTTCTCCTTTTATCTATCTTACTTTCCAAAATATTTGCATATCGTGAATTACAATTTCAATTTAGGATGAGAACTAACTCTACTAGTCGACTTGAATCCTAAAACAGCATATTCGCGTTTTACCCGCAAAGTGCGAGTTTTAATTGTAGCACTTTGCTATACCTGACAAACCGAATTTCGGTGCCACTGCCGATTTTCACCGAAACTTGGCACACTCATCACTTCATTGAAAACTAACAATTACATACGAAAGACTATCTAATATGGAGTTAATAGGGCGAGTTTGAAGAAAATTCGAACATCCGTTTATAAAGAAACGCATTTGCAAGATCTAAAATTGACCTATTTATACAGGACGTCTAGCAATTTTCGTGAACTAACTAATACACATGAACACAAGCTCCTAATAACAATATAATTATAAGATAAAAAACTTTTTATAAACCATGTTTTTAAATTTTCTGTTGAATCATAGCTATAGAACTAACTACATTAGCACTTTATCAATGCGAATGAAACCTTGAAACCGATAGTGACGTCAATTTTTGTGAGATACATAATTTAACTTTTTACAATTTTTTAACGCTCCCATTTAATTAAATTATTTATTTAATCACGTTTATTTATTTTTATGTCGAAAGAAAATGAACTCGTAAAATTTTTTTGGCAACAATTAAATTATAGCTAATATTTTAATGGCTATTTAGAAGGTATTAGGAGCTTATTATTTTCATATTTTAATAAATTATAAGAAAACTATTCGAAAATTCGAAAATCGGACTTCGAAGTATTGTGTTGTCACCGGGTTGTGAGCTATTGGGAAAGTTTTAAATATCTAGCTAGTAGGGAAGTTAGTTAAAATTCGATTGCAAGATTTGTATACTGGACAAACAAACAAACAAGAATAGAAGTTAATAAAAACATGGTAAAATATCTGAAAGTGTGTTTATGCAGCAACTTTGAAGATATTAGTCAGAGTTGTTTTTGGGATATGGACCTACGGTCAAACTTCCGGTTTTCCAATTTTCACCAAAATTGGATTAGATCATTTGTATACTAGACTTGTCGTAATTCTGAAGTTTAGTCGTTGTATCTATATTAGTTTTTGAGATATAATTGTCGAAAGATTTCTCACACACATACATATAGGCCAATTGCCAAAAACTACATTTTTGGACTGATTTATTCTGATTATACAAATGTGTAAAAATTATTAGATTCAAAGCAGAAAATTAATACTTCCTTACTTTTAAGCGTTTATACATTTTACTATTAAAGTTTCAAACTTCATGATTTGTAAGCATATTATACCTCGTATTTCAACTAAAGTTTGGTCCCGAAGGCCAGAAGGGGACTAATAACGAATTAAAGGAAATAATTTTTGGTATAATCGTATAAAAAATACTTGGAATTTATTGTATCAATGCAATATCACTTTTGGAAAATGTGACATACTACATTAGACAATGACGCAATTAGAATATTAAATATCTGATGAAATCAGTGCTTATTCATAATATAATCTTCAACTTTGCATGCGCAAGTATTAACAAATTTCTTTTACATAATTTAGTAATAGCAAAATGCACTGATTTACTCAAAAAAAAGGACAAATATTGGGAAAATTCAGAAAGATATCGTCGATAGAATGCGTTGAATTTATGTTACTCAAAAAAAGAAGGGAAAAAATCTATAAGAGGTTTATATCTACATTTCAGTTTTAAATCAATGTACTCTTTTACTGCATTTCTTGCGACCATGGAAGCCTCTGCGCAGGTGCGGATTGAACGAGTCCACTAGTAAAACAGGGGAGACAAGCTTTTCGTTGAGAGAAAATAAGCGATAAGGGAATACCGAATCACTGGATGCTTACTAAATTCAAACCTGTTGGTCAAGTTGGAAACCCTTCAAGATTTTCGACTCGTCCTCACTGCTAGGCGTAGGAAACGTGGTTACACTATGCACTATTGCATTCTTTCATGTATCCAGAATTCAATTTCGGGGAGGGCTGACTGAAAATTAAGCTCTACACCATGCTAAATCTTGCATGCATGTTACGTTTAATATTAATCTGTGTTATACACAAACAAATATAAAATGAAAAACTTTTTATAAACCATGTTTTTCAATTTTCTGTTGGATCATAGCTATAGAACTAACTACATTAGCACTTTATAAATGCGTATTGTTACGAAATTGTAAATAACAAGTTGAGCAAAATCATTACTGATTTTGCTCAATTTGCTTTCGGCCCCCTAAATGTTGTCTTAGACCAATCTTCACTGAAAAACATAGGGAAAACCCAGTTCTTTAAACACTCAATGTTTCAAAACATTTCATTGAGAAATAAGTTTTTAAACTGAAAAAAAAAGAAAACTGTTCGTTTGCAAATCTTACTAAACTTTTGAGCAGGAATTTATTCTGTCTTTATAATAGCACCTTAAAAAACATTTTGTTTTAAATTTCCGATATTTTCATCATATTGTTTTAAAAATATTTCTGTGCGACTTTTTGTGTTTTTTCCAAACACTTTTCATTAAGACAGTAAAAATTTCACTAAGACAATAAAAAATACTGTGACCAGCAAAGCGAGTTGAGCCTACTAGTGTAAAATAAATCTTGGAAAGCAAAGCTAATACTAAAAAATTTTTAAATCTCGCATATAAACTAATATTAACCCGTTAGCGCCCAGTATCCTCATTTGAGGATGGCTTATAAAATAACACGTATACTTTTTGTGTTCTCTTGGATTGATTTCTGTTTTTTAGTGACAATTTTTAGCGTCACTCTAAATGATCCCTGAAACATTTATGTGCCTACTATTAATTATTATTTCATAATTTGGATAGTCAATTCATGATTTTTTATTCGTCGCACATATATTTGCTTTTGGAGCAGTCATACTAACTTAAATCAAGTTGAATAATAATATATATTATAATACTTTACTTTCGAGATCTTTGCAACATGTAATAGGAAATTAATCTGTTATCTCAAAGTTTTTCTGTCTCGGAGTTTTCTCGCTAGAACACTAAACGTCAATAATTATAAGATAAAAAACTTTACATATAAACAATGTTTTTAAATTTTCTGTTAAAATCATAGCTATAGAACTAAATACATTAGTACTTTATCAATGCGTATTGTTACGAAATTGTAAATAATTGTATTTATTTTTGTATAAATTCTTTCAAAGAGGCTTAGTAAGTTGATAAAAATGTCAATTTTCTGCATTTCCAGCTCTTTTTCGCGTTAAAATAGCGTTATTTCCCCTTTAAAACGCATTAAAAAGCTCCAATAGGCAGGTAATATATTTCGCGCCAAATATGGCGAGTTTTTGCCCTTGGAGACTCTTTTGGCAACTTTTGGCGAGAATATCCTTATTATCGATATTCCAAAGATGGACGTTCTAATGTGATTGGTTAAAGAGTTACGGAAAATTTAAATTAAAAAAAAAAAAAAAAAAAAAAAAAAAGTTGGTTTAAAAAAAATAAAATATTAATCCTTTCAGAACAACATATATTTGCATCATGAACTACATTAGTACTTTATCAGCGTGTAAAAAATCTTTAAAGTGATAATGACGTGAATTTTTGCCTGATGCATAATTTAACTTTTTACAATTTTTTAACGCTCACGTTTAATTAATGTATTTATTTTTATGTCGAAAGAAAATGAAATCGTAAATTTTTTTGGCAACAATTAAATTATAGCTAACATTTTAATGATTTTAATGACTATTTCTATTGCTATTAAGAGCTTATTATTATCATATTTTAATTAATTAAAAGAAAACTATTTGAGAATTCGAAAATCTGACTTTGAAGCATTGTGTTGTCCCCGGGTTCTGAGCTACTGTGAAAGTTTCAAATGTCTAGCTAGTAGAAATAGATTGCAAGATTTGTACCGGACAAACAAACACACAAAAAACAAAAATAGAAGTTAATAAAAACATGGTAAATAAATGAGGATAGGCATTAAATTTAAAACTATCAGAAGAATTGTTTAAGTTAAATATATTTTACTGTCAGTTGTCTATATTAATTTAGAAGTGATAATAATATTTTGCCAAATTAATTCGAGCGTTAACGGGTTAATGTTTATTAGAAATATTGATGCAGATAAATAATGTAAATCTGAATTATTAAAACCATTTAATTGTTAAAATTTGTTGCTTGAGCTATGTTTGTTTCTGAATGACGACTTTTAAAATTTTTTAAAAGTCCATTTTTCTGTGCCAGGGCGAGTTATTTCCTTAGAGAGGTTTCATGTTTCATTATACTTGTGTATTTATTCTTTTCAGTTCTGGAAGATGCTTGCCAACAACTTAGACCCCAATGTTTGGAAACAGCAGGTACTTGTGTACTAGGAAATTGTGTGCAATCGTGTGACATCGGGGAAGTTGTGTGCAAATGTCCTGGAGACTTATCCTATAGCGATGATAGAGGATGCCATGGTGAGATACGTTTAGTTTCTTTAATTTGAAAACTTGTTTTTTCTTTTCTGCTTTTATAAATTCTAACTTTATATGCCGTTAATTGTTAATTCATATCTTATAAAAATTTGCAAATGAACATTTCTTAGACGAGAAATATCTGAAGCAATATAAAATACACCAATATATTTCATGTTCATATGTATTTTCATATTTCAAATACATATGTGCATTCATATGTATTTGGAATTTAAATCTTATGATGATGTTAAAAATTAAATACCTCTGTCTTTTTTTTTCGAACAGACATATATAAGGAAAGTATTGTAATCATGACAAAAATTCGACTTTGGCATTTTAATGTATCTGTACATTTTGTGGTCTCCTGAGTTCATTTTTGCAATTTTTACAATGGTATATACAGGGGGATTGTAATTAAAGTTATGATTCCGAAACGCTATAATTTTAAAACTACAGGTTAGAATGATTTGATATTTTACCGGAACAATAGTTAGGCGATGAAATTTTGTTTGTTAAAGGTTGGTTGGTTGAATTTGCGTCATAGGTTAGATCTATATAGATCTATATAAATCTGACCCATGATAAGATGATAGATTTAACCAGATAGATAACCAGATGATAGATCTAACCCATTGCGCAGCACCAGTGTGACACAAAACCCAACAACCAACCTTTGCCAAACAAAATTTCACAGCCTAACTATCGTTCTGGTAAAATATCAAACCCTTCTGACTTTTAGTTTTAAAATTATATCGTTTTGAAATTCTAACTTTAATTATAATCACCCTGTATGTATGTGTGTGTGTACGTATGTGTGAACACAATAGCGTCTAAACGCTTTTTTCAAATAAACTGAAAGTTTGTACGTATCTTACATGTGACCGTACCACGAAGTGTATACGTTTTGGTGAAACTAGAAATTATAGTATTTTTTTTTTTTCCAGGGATATAAAGAGAAATTCTTTATCATTATGGCCTATAAGCTGATATTAAATAAACTGCGATAGCGTATAAATGTCTTATTCAACTCAGATTTAAATTTATATAGATGTTATAGGTCACCGTCGAACAAACTATAGATTTTGATAAATCTAGTACTTATTTATTTATTTTTAACATGTACGGCCTTAACATACGGGCCTGGGCTAATTTTTCTATTTCATACCGGGCCAGGCCGGTAAGCAAAGCTTTCATATGGGCCAGGCCGGGCCCGAGCCTCAAAATTCCGGACCGTGCAGACCTCTAGGTTGGGTTGCTTGTGGGGATTAAGGTCGATTGACTGCACTACAGGCCTAGGCCTGAGGTGGAGTGCCCTCCATGGGGGGTCTTTCTAAGGGGTCCTAGCTCGTATCTACGCAAGCTTCGGAGAAAACAACGGAAAACTCCGAACTGCTAGGCCAACGAGTGAGACCTGGGATCGATCCTGGCACCTCACGTCTACCAGCTTTCAGCGCAGAACCGCTCGGCCGCTGGTGAGCTTAATGCGGAAGACAAATATTCCGCGAGTCAGTAAAATAAAATAAAATTTAAGTAAATAAAATTAAATAAAAGCCTAAAAATTTCCAGAAAAAAAAAGAAAAATAGGGAAGATTACATAAAAAGTTATTGAAATAATTCGTTATGATTTTGAGTGAAATAAATGCCCATTTTTTTACACATTCTTAATTTGACAGAATAACAGAGATATCTACTATTAGTGCTCTTCCTAAAAATCAAATGGCCCGGTAATCGACAGCCTCTTGCACACAAATTGGTAATGATGGTAAATCATGCTACATGTATAGTGTAATCACATTTCCTACGCCTAGCAGTGAGGACGATTCCAAAATCTTGGAAGGGTGCCAAGTTAACCGACAGGTTGGGATTTAGTAAACATCTAGTCATTCGGTGTTCCCTTATCACTTATTTTTCCTCAAAGAAAAGGTTATCTCCCCTATTTTGACAGTGGACTCGTTGAGTCCGCACTTGCGCAGAGGCTTCCACGGTCGCAAAAAATGTGGTTAAATATTAGTAGACAGTAACAAGAATGGTGTATAGTATTATAAAACTACAAAATTAATACAATAAATGAATTAATAAAATTAAACATAATCCATACGTCTCAAATATATTAAAACCAAAATAACTTTTAAAATGAGATTAAAAACACTAAAATTTTAAAAGATACATTTTAATTTAAAAAAATAATAAAAACATCTTTCTTCATCCATTGTTGATTCTACTACTACTACTAAGTCCCCCTTTACAATCTTTCACGTTTTCTTTCAAATTTATTAAAACCTCTCATTACTTCTTCTAATTACAGTTTAAACTCTGCCTTTCAGTTTCTGGAGGCTTTAAAATTAATTCAAGTCCCCTCTAATTGTATTATGATATCATTGAATGTCGTTTCTCTTTTTTACTTCTATCCCTATATCATTTGCATGTGATATTATTCAAGATATTCATTCTAGTTTCAATGTCGACACTAATTTAAATATTGTACTTGATCTTACCACCTTTTGTTTATCATCTAATTGTTTTCTTTTTAATGATTCCTACTATCGTCATATTAACGCAACTGCTATGGGAGCCCCTATATCTGTCGTTATTGCTGAAATCGTAATGCAACACTAAGAAAACAAAAATAATTCCCAGCTACATAAAAAAAAAAAAAAAAATTGGAAAAGGTATGTGGACGATATTTTTATAATTACTAAACAACATTATGTCAGTGATATTATAGATTTTACTGATTCTTTATGTCCTGCCATCCAGTTTACCTTCGAAATTGAAAATAATAACGAACTACCCTTTCTAGATATCCTTATAATGCATAAAACTATCAACATTTTTTTTAATTTTTCAACTTCTGATCAATTTTTGATAATAGTAGTAGCAGACAAGAGAAAAAAGTTTGTATGTGAGGGCATCGCTTCCCCCACTGGGAGGGAGTGCCCCCTAGGGGTATAAATTTTCAATATGGGTTTCTTTCGAAAGATCTCGTCAATATCTTTAAAACGAATGGTTGAACTACAGATCTGTGATAATTTAAAACAAAGGCATCGATTTTTTAGTTCCCCATCATACTATAGGAATGAGGAACTTAGGTAATCGTGAAAAATTTCGACCTCGGTTTTTTGACTTTTTTATATGTTTTCAGGTGTGAGGAATCCGAAAATGACAAAATTTGTAGAGTGTCTGTTAGTGTGTTAGTCCGTTAGTTTGTTAGTTTGTTTACACGATATCTCACGAACAAATGATCGCAGAGAGGTCAGATCAGTTTTAAAATATTACTTTCGATACTGGCAAGAACCCTATTCATTTGCAACATTCGAATTAAAAAACTTCGTAAGTTATAAGAAATTTACGATTTTCTTAACATGGGAGAATATAGGACAAAAATTCGCTTAAACGTGCATTAAATGTAAACTTTTTACTGTAAAAATGTCAGACCAGTTTTAAAATATCAGTTCTGATGCCAGAAGGAACATCATTAACTATAAATATGCTACTTTGAAAATTTCGCAAGTTATTGGAAATTTACGAATTTCTTAGCATGGCAGTATACGGCAAAATTTCACATAAACGTCAATTTTGAGAGATATTTTCATCGTAAAGATGTCAGACTACTTTTGAAATATTTTTTAGGAGACTGGCATGAATATTAATGACTATGAATTTTCCAATATAAAAATTTCGTAAGTTATTGCAAATTTACGAATTTCTTAATATGGCAGTATACGGCAAAATTTCACATAAACGTCAATCTTGAGGGATATTTTCATTGTAAAGATGTCAAACCACTTTCGAAATATTATTTTGGATACTGGTATTATAAAACTACCTGGTATAATAAAACTGGTACAATAAAACTTAAGTATAGTATTATAAAACTACAAAATTAATACAATAAAATAATTTAATAAAATTAAACATAATCCATACGTCTCATAAATATATTAAAACCAAAATAACTTTTAAAATGAGATTAAAAACACTAAAATTTTAAAAGATACATTTTAATTAAAAAATAATAATAAAAAATCAATAAACCTAACATTTTTTCTTCGTCACATTGTTGATCATACTAAGACCCCCTTTACAATCTTTCATGTTTTCTTTCAAATTTTTTAAAACCTCTCATTACTTCTTCTAATTTCAGTTTAAATTCTGCCTTTCAGTTTCTTGATGCTTTAAAATTAATTCAAGTCCCCTCTTATTGTATTATGATATCATTGAATGTCGTTTCTCTTTTTACTTCTATCCCTATATCATTTGCATGTGATATTATTCAAGATATCCATTCTAGTTTCAATGTCGACACTAATTTAAATTTAAATACTGTACTTGATCTTACCACCTTTTGTTTATCATCTAATTGTTTTCTTTTTAATGATTCCTACTATCGTCATATTAACGCAACTGCTATGGGAGCCCCTATATCTGTCGTTATTGCTGAAATCGTAATGCACCACTAAGAAAACAAAAATAATTCCCAGTTACATAAAAAAAAAAAAAAAAAAAAAAAAAATTGGAAAAGGTATGTGGACGATATTTCTATAATTACTAAACAACATTATGTCAGTGATATTATAGATTTTGCTGATTCTTTATGTCCTGCCATCCAGTTTACCCTCGAAATTGAAAATAATAAAGAACTACCCTTTCTAGACATCCTTATGACGCAAAAAACTGTCAATAATTTTTTACATTTTTCAACTTCTGATCAATTTTTGATAATAGTAGTAGTAGACTAGAGAAAAAAGTTTGTATGTGGGAGCATCGCTTCCTCCACTGGGAGGGAGTACCTCCTGGGGGCGTAAATTTTCAATATGGGTTTCTTGCGAAAGATTTCATCAATATCTTTAAAACGAATGGTTGAACTACAGATCTGTGATAATTTAAAACAAAAGCATCATTTTTTTTTTTTTTTTTTTTTTTTTTTTTTAAACAGAAAAAACTTAGAAAAAAAATCATATTTCTTCTGACATTGGAAAAAAATTAACTTTCTTTCAGCACTTAGTGATATAATTCTGTCAGATAAAAATCGTCTGCATTTATCATGAAAAATAATTTAATAAATAATTTGTATTACATGAACTTTGTGTAAAATTATATGGAAGAAAGTCTTGTGGTGGCTACATCATACTAGTTCGAATTGGACTTTAAACGTGCACTGTTAAAAATTTCTGCAAATTTAATGTAAATGTTTATCCAGAGTCTCTGTAAATTTACAGTAATTCTTAGTTAAAAGGGAATAATGGAGATTCTCAATCTTTATTCTGTATTTTTACCTAATTTTATTATTTAATTATTTAATTAAAATTAGAAATGACTGTTTCTACTTTAGTAAAATCACTCTAAGTCCGAAATATATTCTCACCAATAGTTAAATTAATATTAGTTATTAAAGTGAATGTATAAAATAAGTTTTTTAACATCTCCGTTTATTTTTCTCTGTAATTTTACGCGAGACTTAAGATAATACGTTACACAGAGTTTTCTGTGAAAATTTTTAGCAGTGTGTCTACTACTGGAACTGTGTTCTCAACTCGTAAACTTTTCTTATCTATTAAATTTATAAATCTTATCTATTAAATTTTATTTTCTTATCTATTAAATTTTAGTTTATGTGATGGTTCTTTTATGTAACTACCATTTAAACGCTTTAAATTTCTTTTTTTATATACTGAATAAATTCTTTAAATTTATAGTGTGTAAAATGGTAGAAATTGTATGTATTCTTTAACCACATTTCTCACGACCATGGAAGCCTCTGCGCAAGTGCGGATTGAACGAGTCCAGTGGTAAAATAGGGAGAAAAGAAGAGAGAAGGAAAGCGATAAAGGAACGCCGAATGACTGGATGTTTACCAAATTCCAATATGTCGGTCGATTTGGAACCCCTCCAAACTCTTCGACTCATCCTCATTGCTTGTCGTAGAAAACGTGGTTAAACTATATAAATTGTTTTTTGATAAATGTTTGGAAATATAATAAATAATATATATATATATATATATAATAAATCTTGAAAATTAGTAGAAATAAAACTCGAATTTTTTTTTAAGAAACTTGAAACAGAGTATTTATCAACCAAAGCGCAAATTCAGCAAAAGGAAATATTAAACCTAAATAAATAAACTGACTGATTAAAAATGAAAAATAATCCCAAAACACATGGGGGCCTTTTTCCGGAGAGCCCCCCCCCCCCCCCCATGTACTGAACGGAAAATTAGAAGTTTCTGAAGAAACGTGTGCTTTTTAGTTAAAAAATACGTTTCTAGCCCCCGACTTCACATAGATGAAAGCAAAAATATACAGCAAACGAATTAAAGATTAGAATAATATTAAAGAAGCCCCCCCCCATGTGTTTTGGGATTACTTTTCATTTATAATCATTGTGTTTATTTATTTTGGTTTTATATTTCCTTCTGCTGCATTTGCGCATTTGGTTTATACACACTTTGTTTCAAATTTCTTATAAAGCGACATGTTAGATCTGGTAAGTGGCCCTACTTTCCGAAGAAGGTTCTCTCTTTTTGGTGAGGGTTTTTTGCAATGTTTTTAAATCTACTTGTTATATAAATTTTTCCTTATATATATTCATATCATACTTGCTAACATACAAATTGATATTCCGTAGTATTGTTAGCCCCGCCTTCTTTTTCCCACCAGTACCTTTTTGTAGTATTTTTCTTCTAATTTAATCTTAATTAAATTTGGAGATTATTACTCTAAAAATTTACTGGTGTAAAAAAAAGAGTTTGACTAGCAACACTACAGAATATTAATTAGGATGTTGGCAAGTATGTCAATATTTACTAATTTTCTTTCTTTATGAATTTAATTCCCTATTTTAATGTTTTGTATTAATTCAATTCTAATCTTGAATTCGTTTGCTATATATTTTTGCTTTCATCTATGAAATCAAAGCATCGATGAAGTCGGGGGCTATAGAAACGTATTTTTTGGCTTATAAGCACGCGTTTCTTCAGAAACTTCTCATTTTCCATTCCTTACATGGTTGGAGAGAGGAGGGGAGGGTGGGGGATGGCTGGGGATGGTGGGGGCTTCCCAATCTGTTTTGGGATTATTTTTCATTTATTAGTCTGTTTATATATATCTATATTTATTTATTAGGTCTGTATTGCATTTTACGAATACCAAATTGTGAGCAAACGGGAGGATCTTGTATATCTGACCAGAATGGAAAATTTCAATGCATGTGTCCGAATGGTACTCTATATAAGAAAAACTTCGGTTGCCAAGGTAAGGTAAATAGATAATACATAAAATTTTCAAAAGCACGTTTTTTTCCCCCAAAATGTACTAAAAATTCCAATTCAGAGGTTGTGGATGCCAGCAAGATAAATAAAGTAAAGTGATAAGTAGTAACCCTGACATGGTCCAACATGAGTCAAGTGACATGAACCATCTGTGCGTTGGTTCCCTTGGTAACAGCTTATTTTCAATAAACTTCTATGGCAACGGTTTGAAGATTGTACTTGGTTTAAAGTCATAACCAACGAGATAAATAATGTAGAGTGCTGATTCAGTGGATAAAGGATTAGCTTTCCGTGGTACAACATAAACCACGCGATATAAACCTATAGATTGCTATGTTTGGTCCGTTATCGCTATTTTGGCATTTAAAATTTCAATTCAGCAAATTATCCTTATTATTAGGTAACACGACAACCCTATGACAGAAATAAAATGTTTTTAAAATAATTTTTCACATATTTCACATAATCTATATATATAAAAGAGTAAACTCACTGATTCACTCACTGACTCAACACGGTTGTGGCGATCCTATGGGAAATAGAGTCACAATTTTTGGTGAGCAGGTTGATTTTAGGACCCTGACGCTCACTAAGACGGGATTTTGCGAAATACCCCCCCCCGTCCCCCCCCGGGGGGCAGAAGGCAAAAACCACCTTTATAAGCATAACTCGGCTCCAAATTGCTTCACGGTGAAGAAATTGCAGATGGGGAGGCTAAACTTGAATAGAAAAAAACATTTTCTGCGATTTTGGAATTTTGGATTTTTAAGGGGGGTAGGGGGTAAAAATGAGATTTTCGGGGGCGCATAAGGCAAAAACACATTTATAAGTACAACTCGGCACCAAATTACTTCACAGTGAAGAAATTGCAGATGGGGAGACTAGACTTGAATACGAAAAAATCATTTTCTGCGATTTTGGAATTTTTGATTTTTAAGGGGTGAAGGGGGTGAAAATGATTTTCGGAGGTGCAGAAGGCAAAAACACCTTTATAAGCATAACTCGGCTCCAAATTGCTTCACGAGGAAGAAATTACAGATGGGAAGACTAGACTTGAATACAAAAAAAATCATTTTCTGCGATGTTGGAATTTTGGATTTTTAAGGGGGAAAAGGGGTGAAAATGATTTTCGGATGCGCAAGAGGCAAAAACATCTTTATAAGCATAACTCGGCTCCAAATTACTTCACGATGAAAAAATTGCAGATATGGAGACTAGACTTAAGTACAAAAAAACCATTTTCTGCGATTTTGGATTTTTAAGGGGGGAGAGGGGGTAAAAAGGATTTTCGGGGAGAAATTTAGCAATATATGGATTTTCGAGTAAAATTCTAGCAGTAATAGCTCAAAGATATTAAAAAAAAAGCCAAACGTCTTCTTCAAGGTACTTCCAAAAACTCATTTTTAATTTTTTCCGTTTTTCGATTTTGGGGGGGGGAGTTACGAAGGGGCAAATTCGACCCCCCCCCCTTTTTTAGCACTAAATTCGTCCGTGGAAATCTATAGGAGCTGAGGTCACAAATTTTAGTGTGTGGTTTATTTACGTGCGTCCAAAACCCATTGTAACGGGATTTTGTGAAAGCCCCCTCTTTACCCCTTTGGGGGCGTAATGGGAAATAAAAGAGTCAACACAGCCGTGGCAATTCTATTGGAGATAGACTCGCAAATTTTGGTGAGCACGTTGGTTTTAGGACCCTGACGCCCATTAAGGCGGGATTTTGCAAAATATCCCACCCGCTCCCCCTGGGGGAGGGGGGCAGAAGGCAAAACCTCCCTTATAAGCATAATTCGGCTCCAAATAGCTTCAGGGTGAAGAAATTGCAAAGAGAGAGACTAGAACTGAGTGCAAAAAAAGCATTTTCTGCGATTGGAGTTTTGGATTTTTTAGAGGGGGGGGGGGAGGGGGTATAAACTATCTTCGGAGGCAAATTTAGCAAAATACGGGTTTTCGAGTAAAACTGTTCCAATAACAGCACAAAGATATAGAAAATTGTCAAGAGTCTTCTTGAGGATATTTCCAAAACATCATGTTTGGTTTTTTGTGATATTCGATTTTTTTTTTTGGTGGGGGGAGTTACGAGGGGGAAAATTTGAGCCCCTCTTTTAGCGCTAAATTCATCCGGGAAAATCTATAGAACCTGAGTTTACAAATTTTAGTGAGTGGCGTATTTACGTATGTCTGACACCCACTGTAATGGGGTTTTGTGAAAGTCCCCCCTTTTCCCCTTCGGGGGGGGGGGCAATATAAACCCGTTTCCAACTATAACTTTGCTTAAAATTATCTCAGTAAGATTAATTTGTATATGTGGGTTGTTTATGCTTTTCCAACACGCACAGTAATGGGATTTTACAAATTTTCACCCTTTCCCCCTTTAAAGACGGGGGGGGGGAGCCGAAAACACGCTTATAAGAGTAACTGTGGGGGGGGACATGTATTCCGTTAAGAGCGGGCCGGGGGGGGGGGCTAAAAAACACGTTTTAAAACATAACTTTGCTTCAAATAATCTTAGAATCCCGATTTTTTAATATGTGGGCTAGATATGTGTATGCAACATGCATTATAAAAGGATTTTGTAAGTGTGGCGAGTGGGAAAACTGCTATCGAAGGTATCGAGAACTTTAACTTAGATTTTGACTGATTTCAATGATTTTATTATTATTATTATTATTATTAAGGATATGGTATTTTGAGACTTCATTTCAATATAATGACCAGCGAAGCGGGCAAAGCCTGCTAGTAAATAATAAAATACTTTTTCTTTTCATTATTTCCCAACAAAGGTTAAAAATGCTTATAAAGGAAATTTAAACTTTTAAAAGAGCTAAATTTAAAAACAAATAATAATTTCTCAACTATTTTTAAATTTTTGACTACACGAAATAAAAAGAAGTATGATAAAAAATAAAATGATTTAGAATAAAATATATATATATATATAATAAATTAGGTAAACGTTACGTGGCGGTTATGACTTTCGCCAAGTATTGTACATGTACAATCTCCAAGCAGTTGTCATAGAAGTTTATTGAAAATAAGCTGCAATCAAGGAAACCAAAAGGCATAGATGGTTCATCTCACATGATTCATGTTGAACCATGTCAGGGTTACTATTTATCACTCTACTTTATCTTGCTTATCATAACCGCCAATGTTTTTGTTTACTTATGTAGTGTAATATATATACTATATATATATATATATATATATATATATATATATTCTAAATCATTTTAGTTTTTATTTTACTTCTTTTTTATCTCGTGTAGTCGAAATTTAATCGACAAAATATTTAAAAATAGTTGATTAATTATTGTTTGTTGTTAAATGAACGACTAGAACGAGGCGGAGTTTCCTTTTGTTTGTGGGGAAAAGCTGCGCTATGATTGGCTATAGTCCTTTATTTGTGGGGTAAATTAAGACTCCTATAGGTTAAATTTCACCATGACGTCGAATGACGACAGAAGGTCAAGTCGTCAATTGAACTCTTTTAAAAGTTTAATTTTTCTTTTATAAACAATTTTAAACTTTATTAGAAAATGATAAAAAAAAAAAAAAAAAAAAAAAAAAAAAAAAACGAAAAAGTATATTATTATTTATTATTATATGAAATATGTGAAATTGGATACTATAAATGTAAATCTAGGAGAGTTTGTGCACAGTTTTTTTTTTTTTTTTTAACAGAATGGTAGAAAAAAATCCAAATATTAGTTTTTTGCGGAACTATAGGGCAGTTCCTTGTTTGTAAACAAACATCTCAACTTTTATGAGTGGTTGGCAAAAAAGCTTGGGAAAAGCATAGCGATGGCGGATCGCTATGCGGTTAGCAATGGTGGGCGGGACGCGGGAAAGTCGAGCGCGCTTTTTTGCCAACCACCAGACGTCATGAGGAAATGCTCTATTGCTGAATGATTTCGAATTCACCCATATTCTATGCATTTCCATTATTATTTTGCTATAAGTTAAAGGTACAGTTGTAATAAAATCCAAAGAAATATTTTGTGGAATCTATCTTCATTGAGCAGGAAAAATTGCGCTTAATTATAACTACAATTAATTTGTTAACAATAATAATTGTACTTAAATGACACAGTTATAAGGTTTTTTGTTTTTATAAACAAATATTTTTTATTCCGAGTGGCTATTTCAATTTAATAATTAGAAAAACAGAAAAAAAAGTAATTTTAAAATAATTAAAAAAATTATTTAAACAAAAAAAATTAAGGAATCCAAAATAAATAAATAAATAAATTGATAAATAAAAACTAGATAATAATAATAATAATAATAATAACATGTTTAACTTAAAATTAATACAGTTCCTTTTCAGTTTCAATAGTTTCTTATTTGCTGACCTAATCTGTTGTTGTCGACGCCCTTTGCACTTATTGTTGTAAATGGTGTAGCTTTCGTGCAAAAATCTGACATAAGTAGTGTGTATAAACTAGCCCATGAGAAATCGTTTAATTTAAAAATATTTTGTAACATTACCATTCTATAGAAATTCATGGAAGACTTATGAAAGTTCAAGCAGTCATTTTTGAAAACGAGACAAAATAACCACATTTTACCTTAGATGCTCGAAGCAATCAACATGCACATTCAAATAGACAGTCCAATAATTCATGTTGTATAATTACCTAGAGTTTCAGCTAGCCAACTCTACTCCTTCCTCATCGATCCGCTACGTGCGCAATCTCTCCTACTGTGCAAAATCTCCTAGCTTTACCTTGTATAAAACTTCAGCTCTATCGGATGTAAAGGAAGTATATAACAATTCTGAAAAAATATTAATTGGAAATCAGGGCTTAGGCACCCATGCCCCGCCTAAGTTCGTTACTACGTAATATAGGTATTGTCGTCAGAATTATACACACTTGCAATATTTAAACTCAGTCGAATGACAGTTAGTGGGTTCAGGACAGGAAGTTCGAGAGAGAAAATCTGAACTGGAGTTGCGAGAAGGGGCCTCTAGGGAACTCATCTGCTCCGCCCTTCTAGTAGGCCAAAAGGCGACTGATAAAAAAAAAAAAAAAAAATTCCACCTTATAAATTAAAAGCTGTTTTTTTTTCGTTTTTTTTTTTTTTTTTAACAGGTAGATTTTATTACTACAAGGAAAATCTGACAGGGTTGCCTGGTCAAAGGTATCAAGTTTAAGAGAAATGCTAGGAATGTGAAAACATTCCTTGCAAAATAAAGATGTGAGATTAAATGATTCACATTGTAAATTGTTAAGAAGCAGTGATTGAAGGTTAATTTTCATAAAACATAGATTCTACTTAAATCTATGTTTTATGAAAATTAACCTTCAATCCCTGCTTCTTAACAATTTTCAATGCGAATAATTTAATTTTCTTTTTTTTATTAAAATCACACAATCAAATGTGGAAGAAAATCATATTTATTGAAATTTTATTTTTCCGACTGAGTGAAAATAATGCCTGGACCGGGAGTCGAACTCCGGATCTTTGACTTACAAGGTCAAGGCTCTACCAATTGAGCTATCCAGGCCGACACCCCGGTCAGCATTACTCACTCAGACAACCTTTAGGCAGAAACATCTCTGGTCTATCATGTAGATAGCTCGACAGAATATAGCTCGAGTAGATAGCTCGATTTCTGTCGAGCCTGGATAGCTCAATTGGTAGAGCCTTGACCTTGTAAGTCAAAGATCCGGAGTTCGACTTCCGGCCCAGGTATTATTTTCACTCAGTCGTAAAAATAAAATTTCAATAAATGTGAATCATTTAATCTCACATCCTTATTTTGCAAGGAATGTTTTCACATTCCTAGCAGAAACAAACTTACTTACGGTTAAAAATTTCTTGGTTTACTTACCTCACAGTGGTCATTCACGAAAATAAGGAGCGAATTTCAGCGGAACCCTGCACACTTAAAGATAAAACAGGTGTTAAAATACAGAGAATAGTATGTTCTTTAAAATGGCATAGGGTGTTCTGGTCAACACCGTCAAGAAATAATGATCAGCCTAAAGAAAAAAAAAAAGGTGCGAATTTTAATGATTCACTAACCCCACACACTAAAAGATGGAACGAGTGTTAAAATGGAGAGAATAATATGGTCTACAAAATATCATGGGGATACCTGGTCAAAACCGTCAAAATATAGTGGTCAGCCTCAGAAAATGGGGGCGAAATTTAGCGGTTTACTTACCCTACACACTCAGAAATGGAACTGGTGCCAAAAAGTGGAGAACAATGTGTTCTGTAAAATGGCAAAAACATCAAGAAATAAGGGTCAGCCTCGAAAATAAAGGGCAAATTTTAGTGGTTTAGTATGTATATATGTTACCAGCATATCTTAAAAACAAAAAACACCTGGGAATTCAAATATGGTAATTCAAAGTTCGTATTAGGTTGCCACCTGAAAAATTTGATGCAGATTGGCAAGTTTGAAAGCAAATTTATAACAGCCTTGATTTTTTTTTTTAATAAAGATTAGGCATTATAATTGACCCCTCACACAGAATTACATGTTAAATAAAAATGTTCTTAAATCTATTTTAGATAATTTAAAAAATAAATTGAATTTTATTATTTTGCCTTTTTGATGTTACGACTTTATCTGCAATTTAGCCCTGCTGTATTGAAATACAGGGTAAGAGAAAGCCATGTGAGTGACACACCAGATTATTTTGATTAGTGGTTATTTATCACGTCATGTGGCACATTTTGTGATTTGGCGAATAGGGCAAATTTAAAATAAAAGGTTGATTTGAAAATATCAACATCTAAGACAGGCGAAGACCAACTAGTATTAGAATATTTGATTAATTTAAATTAACAATGAAATAAAATCTTAGCAACCCTTTTAGTAATCGGATAAAAATCGCAATCATAAAATCTCTAATATTCGCTTCTTCGGAGATATTGAAAACATGAACTCAGTTTTCTTTTCTTTCTTTCTTTTCCTTTCTTTTTTTTTTCTTTCTTTCTTCTCTTTTTTGTTACTTAGCAGCTAACATTTCAGGAAAATATTATACTTAATTAAATCTTACAACATTAATTTTTTCAAGAAAATTGGCGATTACCACTTGAAATAGTTTTCTAGCAGGTGATTGCAATAGGTCTGTTTCCAATAAATAAATAATTCCAAAAATTTGACATAAAATTTGAAGATAATGGACTCTTCCTAGCGCCGTCTGCTCAATAACGTGATAGAGGGGGGGGGGGGGGGAATCGAATTCAATTAAATAGTGTTCTTAAGAACAAAAGTGTGAATATTTAATATAAAATAAAATAAAAGTAATATTGTGCATTTGTAAACAGTAGAATAATTGTATTTGTAAATTTAATAATTTTTAAAAAACACTTTATGTGTTTATTTTCACCTGTAAGAATCGATTTTTACCATGTTTTTATTAACTTCGATTCTTGTTTGTTTGTGTGTTTGTCAGGGACAAATCTTGCAATCCATTTTTAACTATAACTTCCCGACTAGCTAGATATTTGAAATTTTCAGGACAGCTCACAACACGGTGACAATACATTTTTCTAATAATTTTAGTCAACTATTGCAGGTCACGCTGCCTTCGGCAGCGCTTATATGATTCGACAGAAAATTTATTTAACTAACTTCCCGACTAGCTAGACATTTGAAACTTTCAGAATAGTTCAGAACACGGTGAAAATACATTTTTTTAATACCTTTAGTCAACTGTTTCGGGTTCCCGCTGCCTTCGGCAACGTTATCAGTACAAAGCTTGCAATCGATTTTTCACCAACTTTCCGACTAGCTAGACATTTGAAACTTTCAGGATAGCTCAGAATACAGTGACAATACATTTTTTTGATACTTTTAGTCAACTGTTTCAGGTCCCTACTGCCTTCGTCAGCGTTTATATGATTCAACAGAAAATTTATTTAACTAACTTCCCGACTAGCTAGACATTTGAAACTTTCAGAATAGTTCAGAATACGGTGAAAATGCATTTTTAAAATATTTTTAACCAAATGTTTCCGGTTCCTGCTTATTTAACTAACTTCCCGACTAGCTAGACATTTGAAACTTTTATAATAGCTCAAAACACGAGAGCAATAATTTTTTTTTTTTTTTTTTTTTTTTTGCTTTTATCCAGTTGCTCTGGGTTCCCGCTGCCTTCGGTAGCGTTTATATGATTCAACAGAAAATTTAAAAACATGGTATATAAAAAGATCTTTTTATCTTGTAATTATTGTATGTTGTAGTGTAACTGTTACATTAACTGATGAAGCAATAAGTAATAGCTTGTTCTTGTGGAATGTTTATGGATTATAATTTGAAATTTTAAAATGCTTTCAATTAAATTTAATTGCATAAAGGTGTTACAACAAGTTAATTAAATTAGTTATTGATCTAAATAGCTTTACACCCTACGATGTTGCGCTGCCAATGATTTAAGTACCAAAAATCAGAGCATTTAGCATGTTCTTCATGAACATCGATAACAAATATAAACTAAATGATTGTAAATGTATACAGCAAACAAAAGATGATGAATAATGATATAAAATGGATTAAAAATGATGATGTATAATAAAATAACACATTAAATACGATTGATCAAAAACAAGAATAGAAAATGTGTTATTTCAGCAACCTCTACAGATATAGAAGACTTCGTCTGCTGTTTGTTTTGCCTCTATCATGTGACCTCTGTCGTCAGGTGGGAAGAGCCCATTACTTAGAATTTAAAATGTTTAAAATTATATTTATTCGTTTCAGTTCTGGACGATACATGTCAAAGACTTCATCCAAAGTGCTCAGTTACAAGTGGAACATGTAGAATAGGTATTATTAAGGAAATTGTGTGCAAATGTCCTGAAGGCTTAGCATATGAAAAACTCTTAGGATGTTATGGTAAGATATATTAAGTTTGTTTATTATTTTAAAAACTCTTTTCTTTTTTATTTCCAGATTTTAATATATATATATTGATGAAAATGTTGCTAGTTTATGGCTTTTGATAATATTCAAAAGATCACCTCTTAAACAAGAAATTTGTCAAATTAATTTGAAATATATAAAAAAGAAAGGAAAATCATGTAATTTTCATAGGTTATTAAAACTTCCAAACTGTTCGTACTCGTTGCCCATATGATCATATATCGGACAGACAGAAGGACAGAGAAACAGGCAGCAGGTAGACTAGCTGAATTCATGATCACTCATACACATTGTCAGAAAGATTTAAAAACACTTAATAAAATAGAAAAGACAATTTTAGCAATTTCCAGTTATAGCCCTTAATGTATCAGAATATATTTCTGTTGCTCTGTGAATGTTAATGCTAAACATATTGTATTCTATAGAAACCTTTCTAAACAGATGAATAATAAATGCCAATTTTATTGTGATTTTTTTTTTTCAAAATACAAGGTATTAAAATGTTGTTTATAGAAATACCCTTCATTTGAAATTCTTTAACGTGTCTCTGTACACAAATCAGTGGTGGTATTTACCCCATTTTCAATAGGTACCATCCTATAGAACACTTGAATAACATATATCAGTATCTTAAATTTAAAATAGCGATTATTGTTGCTTCATGCATGGTGTTTAGGTATATTAAAGTGGGTATGACAGGTTAGAATCGGTTACCGCGTGAACTGGTGAAAATTTGAACAGTTTTACACAGTGAAAAAACCTACTCTGTAATCACACGACTTCCCATACCTCTTAAATAAATAAATATATATATATATATATATATATATATAAACATTTTTTAATGTAGTGTGGACAAAAGACATAAAATATACCTAACCGATCTGACGCCTAACAATTTCTTGCAGTAACAAGTACGTATGACAAAAATACCTAAAAAACGAATTTTTATACCAAGCTTAAATAAGGTCTGTAGAACCGTATTTTGAAAGCAGAATTTTCGATATCTAAAACTTGTCTCTCCAATCAGGACGCCTATAAACTTTCTTGTAGTGAGGGTTTATGCAAAAAATCTGGGATGACTCCACTCGACTTTCCGAACATTGAGTAATTAACAGTTTTGTAGATAAAGTAAAGAAAGAGGAGTTGTTAAACCAACAAAAGAGAGAAAACCATAATAGAGTGTTCGAGTATTTTTCGCCATATAGTACACGATAATTTATTTAACGCTACTGAACTTTGAGCCCATAGATCATAATGATAAAGAATTTATCGTTGTGTCCCTGTAAAAACCTAAAAATGCTAGATTCACCAAAATGCTTATAGTTAGTGCAACAGTGATTTATAATACTCATATAAATTTTCAGCTCAATTGAATAAGGCATTTAGATGCTATCATACTTTCAAAAATTTGGTCCCATAGGCCATAATGATGAAGAATTTTTCTTTGTGTCCCTGTAAAAAAAACTGGAAGTGCTAAATTCACCAAAATCTACAAAGTTCGTGCAACTGTGACCTATAACATGTGTGCAAATTTTTTGCTCATATTAATAAAGCGTTTAGACGCTATCGCACTCTTAAAAATTTGGCCCAATAGGCCAATGATAAAGAAATGATAAAGAATTTTTCCTGGTGTCTCTGTAAAAAATCTATAAGTGCTAGATTCACCAAAATCTATAGGGTTCGTACTATTATGACTTGCAATATACGTACCAACTTTCAGCTTATTCGAACAAAGCGTTTAGACGCTAGCATGTTCACTCACAAACATACACACACACATATACACATACACACATACATACACACACACATACAAACATCATCGTAAAAATAGTGGAAACGGACTCAGGGGACCTCAAAACGTATAGAAACATCAAAATCTCAAATTCGGATTTTTGATATGATTACAATACTTTCCTCACTATAGTGTTCGGAAAGTAAAAATAGATTGAAATTAATTGTTCTGATTTTGTTTATAATAATTATGAGTAAAAATATTATAAGTTAGAATATTCAATGCAACTTAAATCAATAATTAAAAAATATATAAATAAACTAATAATAATTTGATTAAAACCACAATTTCAATCAAGCTAATTAAATAAATCCTGGTGATTATTAATGCAATACAGAATAGAATGCTGATTTTCCCGATCAGTCGTAAAAAAAAAAAAATATATATATATATATATATATATATATATATATATAATCTGTATAATTCGTACTCTATTATAATGATTTATCTCTTTCTAGTGTCTTATTTATTTATCTTTAGATTAGATCTTATCTGTTTTTAAGATACCTACTTCCATTCCTCCCCAAAACGTGACCAATGTTGCCGCTCTGTTTGCAGTACTCCTGCCTACTTTGTTCATCCGATGAAGGGTCGTATTTTCTTTCGACCTGAAATAATTGTTGCGATTTCTTGGATTTTATGGTGTTTATTCACTGATTTGTACTTAGTACTTTTAAACGCCAGTTCTGTGGGTTTTTTTTTTTTTTTATTAGCAAACCAATATATGCAAAAAGACATCTAAAAGTGGATTTATAAAGCAACTTCAAAGAAAATCGTTACAGTCGTTTTTGAAATACGGATTTATAGTCCCACTTCCAATTTCTCAGTTTTTACCAAGTTTGGCAAAATTATTTGTGTATTAGACCTGTTTTAATTACTGTGCAGCCCTAGTGCGACGTTAAGCCCAACCAATCAACCAACCAACCAAGCTGTTTTAATTGTAAAGTTTCATTGTTCTATATTTTGTCATTTTGGAGATATGATAATCTGATCTCCCACACATACATGTAATGTAGCATCTTGTACCACGAGCTTTCATATGATTAAAATAAGTATGCAGAATTTATTTATGGTATTAATTTCTTGATTTTTTGCAATCTTGTTTTCAAGTGGTGGCCACTCGAAAATTTCAAATTCACATAAAAAAGATATTTTTGAATAGATTTTCTTAAAACTCTATACTATACATAAATAGTCCATATCAATGTCCCCAAGTTTATTAATAAACTTTATTCACCATTTTATTTAAAAATGGGGGCCACTTGTAGATTATAATTTTTCTTGTGTATATCATACTGGTACCAAAATATGACGTCATTGCTAGTAGTGCAGAGTTGCCAACTTTTGTAATTTATTCCGGAGCATTTTTAGCCCCGCCTTCTTTCACACCAGAGTTTTTTTTTGAATATTTCTCTCGAATATGTGAAAACGATTAAATAAGAAGAAAATCATTCTACAAAATTATTGGTGTGAAAAAAGGGTGGGGCTAATAATGCTCCGGAATAAATTATAAAAGTTGGTATTTGTGGTAGTGGACAACCCATTCTACTTCTGGCTCATTTGATTATAGACTAGTAAAATCAGTAGTAAATACAGGGCCGTATTCTTCTAAATTAGGAATGTGGCTGGTCATATAGTGGTAGTCACACATCAACTGACGACTTACCGAAAATATTTTTTGGACTCGTGATACACCAGAACATGAAATACTTTCATTACTTATTATAGTCGAGTAACAGAAAAAATCAGTTACAAATTTACAATTAGTCGAGTGTGTCCTCGGCATAAACGAAAAGATACCTTACGCACAATAATCCTAAGAACAGAACGCGTAAATCCAGAATTTGGTTGGTTGTATTTACCAAACCTGTAAGGTTTAAAAATGCAGAAGTTAAAAGAAAATCATTTTTGACCAAAAAAAAAAATTAAAAAAAAAAAAATGCTGATTTATCAGTGTTGCGATGAACGGTTCATGTTCGAAAGGATGAACCATTCTGAACATGGTCCATTCAAAATGTTTGAAAATGGTTCGATTACCTATTCTCTTGTATTGTTTGGCTGCACGCGTCAAGGATTTTTAATACGCGTGTTTTACACTTTTTTAATTTTTGTTTTTTCTAAAATGTGTAAATCGCAAGTTCAGTATATTGTAGATGTATTTACTCTTAGTATTATTGGGCGCAAGGTCTTTTCTAGTAGTAAACCAAGGATGCTCCAGAACTTGTAACTGACGTTTTTCCCGCATTTCATTTTGTCTAAATAAGGTGTCACGATTATTTTACATGATTCGTGACATTCTGATTTAAGTTTATTTTCAGGACAAGTACTTTAATATATATATATATAATTTTATTTCATGGCAATTAAGAGTTAATTTTAATTTAGGGAAAAACAGTTTTATTTATTTATTTATTTATTTAATAGAAGCATGGAATAAGTTTCGTTTATTAATTTTTCCTCCTTTTCTTATGAAAGTACCGCTTAAATGATAAAAGTGTGGCCCAGGAAAGACCCACCCTTTGAATAACCTGTGAAGTATACTTCACGAATACTCACCCCCTCTGTTCGGAAGGTTCTAAAAATTTTGATACTCTACTAAAAATGTAAGTGTAAAATTCTTCTGTTCATTAGTGTGGTGTATAATGCTGATAATTAATATTTCTTTTGTGTGTATAAGTTATATTCAATAACTATTTCTAGAGACGTTTGTTTCAACATAGAAAGAAAAGTGCAGTTAATGATGAATTTGAAATGTGTCTTAGAACTGCATGTTGTTTATTGTAAAAGGATAGATGTGGGGATAGTAAAAAAATTGCTATCCTGAAAGTTAGAAGGTATTATATAGATCTAGTAATGAGAAGTAAAATTGTGGATATTATGTTGTTTAGATCTTTTAAAATAAAATTTTCCTTCGTGTTGCAATTAAGTGCAGAATTTTTTCTTTAGGGTGATTTTCTTCTTTGCTAATTTTACCATATTTTATTTTTATGTTTTTACTTCATGATATAAATAGTTATTTTGATGAAGGGAGGAATTCTCAAATTTTCTAGTTTTAGGCAGTAGATATTTCCTCTTTGAGTTGTATGAAGGAATAATAATTTTAGCAGATGTCTTTAAAGAAAAAAAGGGAAAAAGAGTGAAAAACAAATAAAAAGTAAAAAATATAATCAGTATCATTTTTGAAATTTAGTAAAACAAATGAAAAATGACCTTTAATTAGTGATTATATTTGTGTTTTTACTTTGGGTAGAAAGAAAATTTTCTTAGAGGGAGATTTTCCCTCGTAGAAATTTTGGGTTATTGTTTATACTTTAATATTTTCTTTTTCTTTCTCAGTGGTAACAGTACTTTGATCTATTAATGAGGCTTATAATTGGTGCAAAGTAATATTTTCTCAGTTAAAAAAAAAAAAAAAAAAAAGTAAAAGTGTAAATTAAATTCTGGAGTTTTACGAAATTTTTACTAGAAGAACAACTTTAACACTAGAAGAAAGGATTCTAACAATGCCCTACACTGAGAAAAAAAAAATATAAATACCGCCTTCATCTGGGACGAAAAAGTAGTCATTTTCTAAATACCTAAATTAGAAATATAGATTTTCGAGCCATGCATATAATTGACGCCAATAAGCTGAATAGACGAAATGATCAAGAATTTGTAATCTATGCATTTCTAGGTGGTGAAACAATATTCAGAATATTATGAATCCTTTTTATTGCGAAAAATTCTTGCTTGATTTTCTAGAATTGGGTCATAAACCAAGATTATAGTTGCTAAAATTCGCTTCTTGTATTCGCATTTATTTGCAGAGATTTTTAAATAAGTTTGACTTTGATAATATCGGCACTCTAGAAATCTAATAGGGGTTTCTAGAACTCGCTTTCAAAGGGGATTAGAATTTATAAGGATGACATGGAACTATTTTTACTTGAGCCACAATTCAGATTCCAGATGGCTCTCCCTAAACTTGCAGCACATAGACACTTAAACTTTTCATTTAACTCAATAATTATCGCCATCTAAATTTAAGGGAGAGAAGGCAAGGCTTTAGTGAACACTCTGCCTACTATGTAATGATTTAAATTATAAGACCTTTAAGAAATGTTATAAAAATGAATCGCTTATGCCCTTTCTTCGAAGATATACACCTTATTCTGCTTTAATTTATTTCAGATAAAATAGAAGAATGCAATTCAATTGCACCAAAATGTTTGGATACTGGAGGATACTGCAATTATTTGGCAGACCCCATGCATTGTTTCTGTCCGGACCTCACAGTTTATGAACAAGGGAAAGGATGCACAGGTAAGATGGATGCAACAGTTTTATTATTTTAATTTAACTTAGATTTAACGAACCACCAACTATTAAAACGTTTCATACAACATAAGGCTATATACATATTGTTGGGTACGTGGGGGTTCGTGAGTTGTCCGAGAATGAAAGGCAAAACTTACAAAAATTCAGTAATTTATTCACAGAAAGTTTCAGAAAAATACAGGTCTATAAACCAAGTATCAGCTTCAATTCAACCAGTAAACACAGCTTAAACAGCAGCTGTCAATAGCAAAGTCACAGTACAAACTGTGTAGCAATAACACTTAAAGCAAGTCTCTTTCAAAGAGGCTCAAAGCAATGTAACATTGACAGAAGCTGATCTCAGACTGAACTGAACTGAACTGACTGCCTTGACGAGAAAGCGCTCCTTATATACCCCTTTAGTAAAGTGTGGAAAGTTCCGGAAATTTCCGTATCTCATCAACCAATGAGATTAGAGCTTCCATATTTGGTATATCCCTAATAAGGATTTTCTCGCCAAGGTCGCCAAAAAATCGCCAAGGTGGGAAAAGTTGCCAAATTTGGCGCCAAACCCATTACCTGCCTTATTGGGGATTTTTAATGCGTTTTTAAGGGAAAATAATGCTATTTTAACGCTAAAACGACTAGAAATGCACAAAATTAGCACTTTATCAACTTACTAAGCCTCTTTGAAAGAATTTATACAAAAATAAACACAATTATCTACAATTTTGTAACAATATATATAATATATGGTGCTAGCTTGTGACGAATGAACTATTATCACAGTACATATGACTACTGGGATGAAAAAATACCCGGAATAGTGGCATAAAACAAAAGGTATCAATTAGTCAACATTTATTTCGTCTCCTTCAAAGTACTCTCATTCGACTTCAGTGCACTTCTGCCAACGTTTTTTCCAATCAACAAAACATGCCTTAAATTCGTTTTTGTAAATACCCTTCAAATTTCGTATTTAAATTTTCTTTTATCGAATTAATGGACTGAAAACTATAAACAGGAAGAGAGAATTTCAGCCGTGGAAATAAGAAAAATCACACGGCGCCATATCAGGAGAATACGGTGCTTGTAAGGCTGTATTTGTTGAATGTTTGGTTCAAAATGGACAAATAACTGCAGTGTGAGAAGACATTATCATAATGCAAAACCCAAAAGTTTTCTCTTTGCATTTTAGGTCGTTTTCGACGAATTACTTCTTGCAAACAGCGCAGTGATGCCAGATGGTCGAAAATTATTTCCCCAAACAGGTCTTCAAATTTTCCCAAATCAAGGTGTTTTTTCGAAAAAATCATCAACTTGATTTCTACTAAAAAAGGAATATATATATCAAGCAGGTTTTTCTGATTTAAGCTCAGATTTTTCCCCAAATGAAGGCAATTTTTGAAAAAAAAATCTCCAAATAACAATAAAGCTATTGAAAGTCTCTAGTCATAGGGATAAATCATTATGTTGCCAACATTGACAGAAAGTTGAAGAACTCCCCAGATTTGTCTTCAAAAATTATAGAATTCCCCCCAAAAGTCCCCACAAACATTTGGTCCTCAAAATTGTCCATAGAAGCCTCAAAAATCCCCAAAATGGGGAATAAAATCCCCGAACTGGCATCACTGAAATAGCGGAAAATACTCAAATAATAACCTTTGGTGACTGGCCAGCTGGTAGAAACTCATAACGCACAAAACCGCGAAATTCAAAGAAAACAGTCAACATTACCCTGATTTTGGAGCGAGTTTGATGTGGTCTTTTCGGTTTTGCTTCATCTTTTAAGCGCTGGTCACTTGATGAAACTATTTCTGTGTCGAAATTAAAGATCTAAGTTTCATCAACAGGAATAAAGCATTTTCAAGAGGAATTGCCTTGGGAAAGCATCTCTCGGGCCACTTGAACACGTTGTTGTTTTCGGACTAAAGTCAATGTTCTTAGAATAACTCGAAATGCGACGTAACCCTAAACGTTTTTTTTAAATTGCTTGGCAGGAATCAATTAATATGGGAAGTAATTTAGTAATATCTCTTATTGTCAAACGACGATCACCAAGTATCAATTCTGTGGATCTTATGGATTTCTTGATTATTAATGGATCATTTTTTACGGATTCTCTACTGCCTTTGAACTTTTTTTATACCAATCAAATACTGTTGGTTTTGAGAAATAGTCGCATTTAAAAGCTCTTACCAGTTTTCTGATTGAGAAAATGCTTGTTTTTTTTGCTCAGTAGCATTCATCATTTCGGAAAATCAACAGACAGTAAATTCTTGTCTGTCTTCGCTTTGATATAAACAAATTTATTTGCAGAAGATAAAACTGAATAATTTTCTGACTGCTGGCAAGTGTTTCTTAGATGTTGTGAAAATGTTTGATAAAAGTAAGCAAATGATATTTTATTATAGACGATTTTAAATGAAGCATTTTGAATACTGTTGATCACAGTAATATAATAACAGGACACTTGGCGTTGGAATATTAAAACCCGAATAAACTACTACGTCAGAAACGCCAAAGAAAAATATTGGAAATGCATACAGCTGTTTCGGTAGCCTTAAGCGTACCGTCTTCAGTGCAAAAAGAATTCTGATTCTCCAGATTCAGAATTCTCAGATTCTTCTCCAGATTCAGAATTATTTTTCACTGAAGACAGTACGCTTAAGGCTACCGAAACAGCTGTATGCATTTCCAATATTTTTCTTTGGCGTTTCTCACGTAGTAGTTTATTCGGTTTTCAACAGTAATATCATGTTTGATTTAACTTTTAAGTATAATTCAACAAAAGAGAATGTGAATAGAGTGATGTAATAACTAAACTTCAACGTTTTATTTTAAAACTTATAATTGTGTCCATTAATTATTTGGTATACTAATCAGTAAAAAAAAAAAAAAAAAAAAAAAAAAAAAACTGAAGAATGCTTTTGTGTGACGAGTCAATAAAAATGCTCTGGTGCTGTTATAGTTAAATTTAAAATCGTTTTCCAAGTTTTAATTAAGTACTTTTTTAACACTACTTTTGCATTGCACACAAGAAGTGCGCAATTTTATAATTATTTTAAGTTATAAATATTTTTTTTAATCTGATATAATGGTCTGCTAAAAAAACTTTGTGAAAATTAAACAGTATTTTTTATTTTTTTCTTAAAAAAACGTTTGAAACTGTTTTGCCCCAATACTTTGTTTGACTAACTGTATCTACGACTTTACACGGTTTTTCGTGACGTCTGTATGCACGTATGTGTGTGTGTATGTAGATGTGTATCTTGCATAATATAAAAAGGAATGGAAGTTGAACGTTCTATTTTTATTTTTTTTTAACAAAAACTTACACTTTTTTTTACAATATATTGTATCGCACTTTCCAGATGATATTTGATTGAACACGCTGTTACAAATGCGTTCACATTCAAACTCAAGCATGCAAATACGTTTAAAAATGGTTTAAATACTAAATCATTCATATTTTTCTTACAAAAAATATGCCCGGAAAGTATTGTGATACCGATTTACGAAACGGATTTTTTATCTCATATAGCTGAAAAACGAATGTTTGTAGAATATTGCAAACTTATATTTCTAACTGCCATGACGTCAAGTTGTTGTACACCTCTAACATTGGTCTTGGCTAGAGCCCCTAAATAAAATAATAGGCCGGCGCGCGTATCTCCGAAATGTTGGCGCGCGCAGAACAAATTCACAATTTTTCGCCAGAGAATGCGATTTTCGCCAAATATGGAAGTGCAAAGAGAAACTTCACGCCGCTTAACCTGTATAAATAAACATCCGGCGTTTTTCTTTCTTTCTTTTTTCTTTTATTATTTTTTTTTCTTCTGATGATTAATGTAGGATTTAAATCGCAAAACGAAACATATCTTGAAATTAAGAAATAGTTTTCCGAATAGAGAAGTAGATAATAATAATGGTAATATATTAGCATTGATATCCGATTTCATGTATAAGGCCAAAAAGTTTGTAAAAATTGATCAAACAAATTACAAATTCTTAGTAAAATGCATGAAGAATGTTCATAAGTCCAAATCAGTAGTACGCCATTTTACATTTCAACTATTTTTATTATCATTTTGTATTTAAATTTTTAAAATGTACGACTTTATAAAATATTTCTTTTACGATGCAGTGCTGGAATTTTCATAAATTATCACCTTATATTTATCTATTTAATGAACATCTTAATCATAATAAAATAGATATTTCGTGTTAAATTTTATGGTTGAAATTCATAAAATTTTCTACGTATAATTTCCTCCTCGGACATGTCCATTTCTCATTCTTTACCCCCCCCCCCCCCAACACTAACATACAAAGTTATAAAATAAAATGTTAAACATTTTATTAATGCTATTCTATTTGTTTTTCAGTAATCATAAACAGTCTAACTTAATATGTTATACAAATCAAAGTAATAATGATGCGCATAACCATTCTCATCCTATATTTATTGTTACTAATTTCTATTGAGAGCGAAATGTATTCATATTAAAAGGAATGAGTATGATAGAACACTCAACACAGTCGCAGACTGAAATGCCGCACCTCATAGGCTACCCTCTATCCGATTCGATACATTTGACTTATCGTAATTAAATGACTAATTTTATTAGGATTGTTTTCGTACATTAATTTCCAACACAACTGATCCCCATATTGCAAGTTCGTGGGAAGTATTGGCCTAATTTGTCAAATGAAGGAAACAATTTTTAATTACTAAAAGTTTCAAATTAAAATGTTCATATTTAATGAAGTGTATTAAAAAATATATTTTAAAATATTAGTCTGACATGTTTACGACAAAATATTGGCATAATGGACGTTTAAACGAAATTTTGCTCTATTTGCTCTCTCTACACACAGACAAGTCACATAAACCAACCACTAAATACATAATTTTTGGATTCAGGAAACCTCAAAACATATAAATGTAACAAAAATTCAATTTCGAAAGCTTGATCCGAAAACAATACTTTCGCGACCTTTTACGGATAAGATAAAGTAAATTAGAATAAGAGAATAATTTTAAATTAATTAAACTTTAATTGCATTTATTACGTTGATTTTTATTTATAAAAAGAAATGCTTTCATTTAATTTGGGGTAGCCCTGTATATTTACTATATATTTTACCAAACACAATATAGTGTACTAATTTAGCACAGAATTTAAAACACATAGCACGACATGAAATGACCTTTCAGCAATTCCATTGTATGAATATATCATTGTATGAATATATAATTCTTTTGTAGGGTTCTGTGTAAACTTCTAATAAAGGATGTACATTCTACATTGTATACGAAACATTCTTTCATGCACATAAAATATAAGTTCAATTTATTTTATTTTGTTTCATCCAAAAATATTAAATTGTATTTACCAGAAAATTCACACATAGACTTAATGAATTTGAATTCTTTTCTTAGTCACTGTACACGAATTACTTAATATTTCATCCGAGTCCCAATATCTATTCTTGAGGTATGGTGATAACAAACACACAGACACATTCAGGCAACCGCTAAAAACCTAATTTTTTGTTTCAGGATATTTAAGCAAATGTAGCAAAATCTCCATTTCGAAAATCTGAATCAAAAATAAAACTTTTCTTACAATATATGGGTAAAATAAACTAAATAATGATCATAATAATGATAATCTGGTGTGTCACTCACACGACTTTCTTTTTTACCCTGCATTTCAATATTATAATGACAGATTGCACATTAAATCTTAAGATCAATAGCGTAAGAATGTAACGTTTAATGTACTTTTCAAATAATCTAAAATAGTTTTAGAAACAATTTTATTTGACGAAGTAAATAATAATAATAATAATAAAACAGAATAAAATAAAATAAAATAATTGTATTTCAAGGATAATTTTAAAAGCTTTAAAATCATAATATTACAAATAAACTTCTTCATTAATCTTGATAAAATAAATTTAAAGGGTTTTCTAATAAATTTTGATATTAAATTATATTATCTAAAAATAACGATACAAAGACTCCATTGACACATTTTTAACAATTATGATTCAGGGAGCCTCAAAACGTGTATATATAACAAAAATTCAATTTCGAAAATTTGACCCCAAAACAATACTTTCTCTACCATATATGTTGGTAAGAGAAAGTAAAATAAATAAATAAATGTATTTCAAGAACAATTTTAAAAGCTTTAAAATTAGAATATTACAATTTTATTTCTTCATTAATCTTGCTAAATTAAATTTAAAGGGTGGAGGATTTCTAATAAATTTTTGCATTAAATATATTATTTAAGAATTACGATACTAAAACTCCATTGACACATTTTTAATAGTTTATTCTCTTGGGGAAAAAAAAAAAAAAAAAAAAAAAAAAGATTGCTCGAATCATTAACGAATCGTGAATGAAATTGAAAGAAGGGTTGCTTTGCGGCAGAGAGGGGTTTGGCGCGAGCTACAAAAATTCGCCAGGTTCGCCTGTACGCGCCAACATTTCGGAGATACGCGGCCGGCGGATCACCACCATTTTTTTCCCTTAGAAGAGGACAGAATTCCCGCTTGGCATCGTTATCGCTTCCCTAATGATTTTAAGAAATCTTGATCTGAAGCTAATCCGGTCAAGATAAGAGCAATAAGCAACAATAATATTCCTAAAAACGCATTTTTTTTCACAATACATTCTCAGGATGTCATTTTATTCTGAGGATATCCTATGGATGTACTGGGGTGAGATGTGTTGTTAGGACGGTTTCTGTTTCTTTTACAAAATGTCTTCAAAACTCAAATACACAGTCTGCGAACACTTTCTATTCACTTCTTGGATGATTATAGCAGTTTATCGCTAAACAAACTTCCATATCATAGTTTACTTAGCTAAAATTATAAAATATAATAAAACAAGTTACTTCAAAGTAACGTAAGACGATAAAAAGAAATGTTTGTCGTTTGTTTATCAGAGAAACGCGCTGGGTACACGTGGCAACACTAAGGCAACAAAATGCCTGATGCGCACCCTCGTATATATAGAAGCCTTAGTCTTGAAACGAGCTCCCGTTTTAGACGATTTTTCGTCATGTCTGTATGTATGTATGTGTATATCTCGCATAACTTAAAAACGGTTAGACGTAGAACGTTGCAAATTTGTTTTTAGGTTTGATTTAACATCTTTTGTGCTGATGCCTTTTTGATTTTTCTCTCTTCTGTGACATTCCGTTTTGAAGGAATTTACGAAAATGATATTTATAATGATCAAAAATACAAAATTTTTGCCCAATATATATATATAAATAGTTAGTTGCAAGGCGACTAAGGCGCCCGTTGAAAAATGATCATTTCATTTTATTTGTTTCTCACTTCAAATAAGTCATTTGCCCATGCGAAATTTTCGCACTTTATCTCTTCGTTACCTTTGCAATTTAAAATTATTATTTTACTTACGTCATTTTCTCATATGCATAAGCAAATTTAATATATATATATATATAATTATATATATATATATATATATATATATTTTTTTTTTTTTTTTTTTTTTTTTTTCCCCACATGAAAGCATATTTCAGTTTATGCTGAAAAAAAAATGGCAACAATTAGAAATTTAAATATCTATTTTGAAGCTATGTCTATTTTCATATTTTAATTGATTTTTAAAAAATCAAATGAAAAATTTGTTACAAATAAGGTACCAAATAAAAGGGGCGATTTTTCTGAATCATTCGGATTAAACAGCTTATCAAACGGACAATTAGATTTTTAAAAATTAACTAAGTATGAAAATTAAGCGGCAACTTGCGTTCACACACAGACAGAGTACAGGGAAATCTCTTAGCCTTTTTAAGTGTGACAGAGTCAGTGATGAGCGTAACTATATATGTTGATGTACCGTTATACAGATTTCAAGAGAAGCTTGCCATTTCGCCATTTCATTAACATTTCGCCAAGTTTCGCTAATGTTAGATCCCGTAATCATATTGTTATGAAAGTTGTCAACATTTACGCATGTAGAAAGTAGTTCGTAAAGACATAAGCAGGTTCTAATCAACGAATGTACTTTATTTAATGAATATCTTGGAGAAAGTAAAATAAAATTATTTTTTAACCACAAAAATCAGTAATCAAGGAATATTTTCGAAACAATAAAATGAAATAGGCATTCGCACCATAAAAGTTGATTAAACAACGATAAGCACACCATAGCGCAGGAAATTCGCTAATTCAGGAACAATGATTAACTGCTTAGTTTTTTAAGTCTGAATAGGGTAGGCATTCACCGAGAGTCTTGTCAGTAATTTGTAGAATTTTTAATGTAGTTCTGACTAGAAACCAACGAAACATTCCAGAAAATTGCAGAACACGACTTATTTTGAAGTTAGAATTTCTGAACTTTAGTTAAGAGTCCTAAACTACCAATTTTCGCCAAGTTTGGGTGCCAAATTGCTAAGTTGTGAAGTCTGTAGCCAACGTCCACCTTCACGCAAGTGAAAAGACTGCCTATTGTTTCAATTTTTAACACTTTCCAACAAGGTTGAAAAGTGTTTATGACTTCGGTTTGTCTGTCTGTCTGTCTATCTGTCCGTCTGTCTGTCCGCGCTCTAACTCCCGTAAATATTTATGGAATTTCTTTAAACTGATATATATGTTATTCAAGTTCACTATCGGACGTTCCCTATTGAAAATGGAGTTTATACCTCTACTGGTTTGTGTACAGGGACAACCGAAAGTATTTCAAAGCATTGTGTTCTATGAGAGGTATTTTTATAAACCATATTTCTATACCTTTACTGTAGACATATCTGAATGAAATTGAAATATGTTATTCAAGTTCGCTATAGAATTTTTTCTGTATAAAATGGAAGAAATACCACCATCGGTTTATGTACAGGGATACTTTAAAGTATTCCAAAGCATTTCGTCCTATGAGAGATATTTCTATAAACCATATTTTCATTACTTTACTGTTGACATATCTTAATGAAATTGAAATATGTTATTCAAGTTCACTATCGGACGTTCCCTATTGAAAATGGAGTTTATACCTCTACTGGTTTGTGTACAGGGACACCCGAAAGTATTTCAAAGCATTGTGTTCTATGAGAGGTATTTCTATAAACCATATTTTCATACCTTTACTGTAGACATATCTGAATAAAATTGAAATATGTTATTCAAGTTGACTATCGGATGTTCCCTATTGCAAATGGAGTTTATACCTCTCCTGGTTTGTGTGCAGGGAAAATCGAAAGTATTTCAAAGCATTGTGTTCTATGAGAGGTATTTCTATAAACCATATTTTCATAACTTTACTGCAGACATATCTGAATGAAATTGAAATATGTTATTCAAGTTCGCTATTGAATTTTTTCTGTATAAAATGGAGGAAATACCACCATCCGTTTATGTACAGGGACACTCAAAAGTATTCCAAAGCATTGTGTTCTATGAGAGATATTTCTATAAATCAAATTTTAATAATTTTACTTTCCACGAAGGTTTAGGAAATTGAAATATATTATTTATATGCACAAAAGAATGCTTTGCATAGAATATAGCATGATCAGCATTAGATTTACAGAGTGGAACAAAAATAGCCAGTTATATTTAGAGCTATCAATAAAAAATTGCTAGAATTGTACTTTCGTTTACGTTAAGCGTTTTTAACACTTTCTAACATTTTTTAAGTGTAAATATGATTTCAGTTTTGTGTATCTGCCTGCCCGCCAGTCTGTCTGTCTGTCCGAGCTCTAACTCCCGTAAATATTTATGGAGTTTCTTGAAACTGATATGTCATTCAAGTTCACTATCGGACGTTCCCTATTGAAAATGGAGTTTATACCTCTACTGGTTTGTGTACAGGGACACCCGAAAGTATTTCAAACCATTGTGTTCTATGAGAGATATTTCTATAAACCATATTTTCATACCTTTACTGTAGACATATCTGAATGAAATTGAAATAAGTTATTCAAGTTCGCTATAGAATTTTTTCTGTATATTCCCTATTGAAAATGGAGTTTATACCTCTACTGGTTTGTGTACAGGGACACCCGAAAGTATTTCAAACCATTGTGTTCTATGAGAGATATTTCTATAAACCATATTTTCATACCTTTACTGTAGACATATCTGAATGAAATTGAAATAAGTTATTCAAGTTCGCTATAGAATTTTTTCTGTATAAAATGGAGGAAATACCACCATCCGTTTATGTACAGGGACACTCAAAAGTATTCCAAAGCATTGCGTTCTATGAGAGATATTTCTATAAATCAAATTTTAATAATTTTACTTTCCACGAAGGTTTAGGAAATTGAAATATATTATTTATATGCACAAAAGAATGCTTTGCATAGAATATAGCATGATCAGCATTAGATTTACAGAGTGGAACAAAAATAGCCAGTTATATTTAGAGCTATCAATAAAAAATTGCTAGAATTGTACTTTCGTTTACGTTAAGCGTTTTTAACACTTTCTAACATTTTTTAAGTGTAAATATGATTTCAGTTTTGTGTATCTGCCTGTCCGCCTGTCTGTCTGTCTGTCCGAGCTCTAACTCCCGTAAATATTTATGGAGTTTCTTGAAACTGATATGTCATTCAAGTTCACTATCGGACGTTCCCTATTGAAAATGGAGTTTATACCTCTACTGGTTTGTGTACAGGGACACCCGAAAGTATTTCAAAGCATTGTGTTCTATGAGAGATATTTCTATAAACCATATTTTCATACCTTTACTGTAGACATATCTGAATGAAATTGAAATATGTTATTCAAGTTCGCTATAGAATTTTTTCTGTATAAAATGGAGGAAATACCACCATCCGTTTATGTACAGGGACACTCAAAAGTATTCCAAAGCATTGCGTTCTATGAGAGATATTTCTATAAATCAAATTTTAATAATTTTACTTTCCACGAAGGTTTAGGAAATTGAAATATATTATTTATATGCACAAAAGAATGCTTTGCATAGAATATAGCATGATCAGCATTAGATTTACAGAGTGGAACAAAAATAGCCAGTTATATTTAGAGCTATCAATAAAAAATTGCTAGAATTGTACTTTCGTTTACGTTAAGCGTTTTTAACACTTTCTGACATTTTTTAAGTGTAAATATGATTTCAGTTTTGTGTATCTGCCTGTCCGCCTGTCTGTCTGTCTGTCCGAGCTCTAACTCCCGTAAATATTTATGGAATTTCTTGAAACTGATATGTCATTCAAGTTCACTATCGGACGTTCCCTATTGAAAATGGAGTTTATACCTCTACTGGTTTGTGTACAGGGACACGCGAAAGTATTTCAAAGCATTGTGTTCTATGAGAGATATTTCTATAAACCATATTTTCATACCTTTACTGTAGACATATCTGAATGAAATTGAAATATGTTATTCAAGTTCGCTATAGAATTTTTTCTGTATAAAATGGAGGAAATACCACCATCCGTTTATGTACAGGGACACTCAAAAGTATTCCAAAGCATTGCGTTCTATGAGAGATATTTCTATAAATCAAATTTTAATAACTTTACTTTCCACGAAGGTTTAGGAAATTGAAATATATTATTTATATGCACAAAAGAATGCTTTGCATAGAATATAGCATGATCAGCCATAGATTTACAGGGTGGCTCAAAAATAGCCAGTTATATTTAGAGCTATCAATAAAAAATTGCTAGAATTGTACTTTCGTTTACGTTAAGAGTTTCTAACACTTTCTAATACTTTTAAGTGTGAATGTGATTTCAGTTTGTGTATCTGTTCATCTGTCTGTCTGTCTGTCTGCCCGCGCTCTAACTCCCGTAAATTTTTATGGAATTTCTCGAAACTGATATTTTATTGAAGTTCACTATCGGATGTTCCATATTGAAAATATAGTGAATATCTCTTCTGGTTTGTGTACAGGGACACCCAAAAGCATTCGAAAGGATTGTGTTCTATGAGTGTTATTTTTATAAATATTTTCCGTATAAGATGTTCCCCATTTAAAATGACATTAATAGGTCCTGCATAACTAGTTTGATTACAGGGATAAAAAAAAAAAAAAAAGAAAGAAAAATGCCAATGCATTACGTTTTAGGACAGATTTTTTTTTTTATTTTTATTTATTTATTTTTTTTTTTTTTTGAAAGTTATATTTAAAAATATTTCTACTGTAAAAATCATAAAAATATTTAAATGTATTGTTAATATTCTAAAATAATGTTTTGTATAGAATATGGTATGATTAACTTTCTGATTTACAGGGCTACACTAAAATATTCAGAGAGATCAAAAGCTGCAATTATAATCTAAAGGCTGCATTTTTTTTTTTTTTTTTTTTTTTTTTTGCGTTAAGCCTTTTTAACACTTTCCAAAATGCTTAAGAGTAATTTTAAAATCAGTTAGTCTATCTGTATATTTTTCAGTCCCTCTGTCTGTTGTCTGATAACGTAGGCAAAGAATATTAAAAGTTATTCGATACAACAATTACGTACAGTTGGAAAGTGTTACTAATCAATGCGTACTACATGATTTTTCTTTCTTGTTACTGTAATAAAGTGAAGAAAGCAGTACGTAAGGGAATAGGCAGGATCTAGTCTACAGTCATTAATAATGACTTTTCGCTTTCTAAAGTCTCATTAGTGATTTTTAAAAATTTCGAAGAAGTTAGTTCTGCGCTAGAAACCAATGAATCATCCTGAAAAATTCCTAAACTCTGTTCTTATTGAAGTTAGAGCTTCCGAACTTTGGCAACGCTAAACTTCAGTATTTTGCCAAATCCGACACAACTTAACGAAAATCAATGCTGGAAATATAAATTTAGCGACTTGGGGAGATTATCGACGAAATTTTTCTGAAAATAGTAATTCAGGGATTGAATTAGTAAGCCCTTTCTCAATTTTAACGGAGTTAATTTTTTGGTATAATGTATTGTTTCTCGTAATAATTTTCGCCTCAGAGAACAAAAATAGCCATCTACAAACGAGTGAAATCAATTACATTCTAATCTATATTTACCAATAAGAGATTCTGTAATAAGCTGTGAAAATACTATTCCAGAAAAAGCAATATTCTCGCTCTGCACTCTATATAATTCTGCTGGGTTGGGGACAAAATCTCGCCGACGTAAATGATTACAAAGCAAAAGTGAGTTGGTAATTATTAGTAATGCTGTATAAAATTTCATGACAACACATACCTTAGGTCAGAGCACTGACATTCTGACAAACCTACAACAAAATTTTTTATAAATTTTACTTAAAATAATTCAAAGACAATATTTATTAACTTTTGTCAAGATTAGTCATAATGAATTCAATCGTGCTTATCAATTTTAAAATTTTTAATTGAAGTTTGTGAACAGTGTTCAGCTTTAATGTCAGCAGTGATGTACACGATTTTTAAAATGTATTTTGAATAGTGAAAAGCAAAAGATAAAATAAACATAGATAAAATAATGAAATTCAACACTATGATTTATTTATTTATTTATTTTAATTAATTAATATTTATAAAGCCCTGTGGCTCCCATCAGAGATATCAAGCGACACAAAATCAAATTTTCACATAAATCATGCTATTTTTTTTTTTTTTTTTTTTGCGATATTTTGTCCCGCGATATTATGTCCGGATCCCAATTCTGCTATTGTGAGTTTTGTTGTTTAAGTAATACTTTTTTTTTTTTAAAGAAATATTCATAGAGTAGCATCTGGCGATTTAATTACTAACCCCTTACCGCAGACGAAACTGTCAGTGTTCTTTTAACAATATGTATATTTCAATGCGTATAACGAAGTCATGCGGTGCACACAGACTTTTTTTTTTTTTTTTCTTTCTCGAGGCGATTTAAGACCAAAATGAAGTGAATCGCTTAAATATCGTGCTCATGTTGATTTCGGAATTTTTGAGTTAACTTTCATAAATTCTCACATTTTAAGATATCTTGCTTACTTTTAAGCTTAAATAGTTTAATATCCTTATTAAAGGAACAAATTTTACATTTAATGGAATCGCTAATTTACTTTTCATTTTTCAAATTTTTATTCTCTTTTATTCCAGATATTTCTGCAATGAATATTGACTATACCTATGTGTATATTGCTGTTGGAATTTCTCTGTTTTTACTTATAGCAGCTGCAAATTTATTTTGTAATTGGAGGTGAGTATATAAATTATTTAATACATTTAATTTTTTTCTAATCATATATAGAACAGTCAATATAGTTGAGTCAATACTGATGTACAGTGTGGGCCAAAAAAAAAAAAAAAAAGAAGAAGAAGAAGAAAAAAAATAAAATAAGACAAATAAATAAATAAATAAATAAATAAAATAAAAAAAATTATATACTATGTTTTTAAATTTTCTGATGAATCATTAATAAAATACACGAGTATAAAAAATAATATTTAAGCAATATTTAAGCATGCGGACTCAGTTCAGTGAAATAATAACAACAGTGGGAAAAAAAAGTTGGCTTTAAAAAAAATATATTACTCCTTTTAGAACAACGTATATTAGCATCGTGAACTACATTAGCACTTATCAATGTGTATAAAACGTCATGCACTTATCAATGTGCATTAATGACGTCAATTTTTGTGAGATGCATAATTTAACTTTTTATATTTTTTTAACGTTCAAGTTGAATTAAATGTATTTATTTTTATGTCGAAAGAAAATAAACTCGTTTTGTTTGTTTTCTAGAGGGGGGGGGTGGAGAGGGGGGGGCGAAAATTACATTATAGCTAATATTTTAATGGCTATTTTATTGCTATTAAGAGCTTATTATTTTCATATTTTAAGTAATTAAAACAAAACTATTCGAAAATCTGACTTCGAAGTATTGTGTTGTTACCGGGTTCTGAGCTACTGTAAAAGTTTCAAATGTCTAGCTAGTAGGTATGTTAGTTAAAAATAGATTGCAAGATTTGTACCGGACAAACAAACAAGAATAGAAGTTAATTAAAAAAAAAAACGCACTGCAGAAAAAATGACATTTTTTTCATTTGTTACAACTTCAAAACTAATGATTGAAATAAATGAAACTGACATGATTGCATAATACCAAAGAGTTAAAATGCTCCCTATGCACATTCTTGATTTAGTAATTCGCCTATCGCACTTCACGAAGTACTTAACAAAAATGTACACATAAATTTCTTTTCAAAAGTAATATAATAAGCATATGCTTTACTTTCTATTGTGATTTATTATATGAAACAAAACTATTTTTTTGTTAGGTCTAAACAATTACTTAAGAAAAATATGTATTCCGCATTGAGAAACTCAGCCTTTATAGGGAATTAACTTCTTTAATGCGCAATGGCATAGTGGTTATACGGTTTTTTAATATAAATCTCAGAAATTTTACTATGTCAAGTATCATAAGTAATTTTTTCTAGTTCTTGCAAAATTGAAGTCTGCAAATTTCGAATCGCTCCCCCTTTTTTGCTGAAACGTCAGTGGAGGCCCTCTGTTGAGACTCAAAAAGATTTTGGGGTCCGTCTGTTTGTTTGTGTATTTGTCGCGCGATAGCGGCCGCAAAAATCCTACTATTGGCTTGAAATTTTGTACACATGTTCAAGATTCCCACGAAATCAGCTGTATAGTTTTGGGTGTGCATGCCATTTGTAGTTCGTGTACAGGGACACGCCAAAATTCCCCTTATCATTACGGCCATACGGGAAGAATTTATATGTACTGCGATAGCGGCCGCAAAAATCACACTATCCACTTGCAATTTGGTACACATGTTCATGAGTTCAACAGAAATAGCTGATAGTGTTTGGTGTGTATTCCATTTGTCGTTCGTGTACAGGGACACTCCAAAGTTTTTCTTATCTTTACGGCCTATGGGAAGAATTTGTATGTACCGCAATAGCGGCCGCAAAAATCCTTCGATTGACTTGCAAATTGGCGCACACGTTCCAGCTTTGCATATAAGTAGCTGTATAATTTTTATTGCTATATTTTTTATAAACTGTGTACAGGGACACGCCAAAATTCTTAACATTACGGCGTATGGGGTGAATTTCGTTTAAACGCATTTTAATATCATTACTTTGCAATGAATAATATGAAACTAGCGTACGTGAGTAAGGTGCTTAAACTTACGTTGTTTGAAGAAAATATGTGCTCTTAGGCTTTTTAATTAATGTACAGGACCTTACAAAAGTGTTCTGACAACGTCACGTAATCATCCAAACAATGTTAAATTTGGAACAATTATTAATGAAAAACACAAAATAAGCTGAATAGTTTTTACTGGTGCATACAATGTTTTGGGTTCGTTTCCACGGGTACAGAAAAGAATTTCGTGACATTAGAGCATATGGACAAATTTTTTATGTAAGCGGACGTTAATGTATTTATGCTCCATTGAAAAGAATGGAATTAACATACATTGTAAAGATGCTTAAAAGCATGCTTACTCTTAAAAAATATATGTATGGACTAAATAATTTATTTATGGGACAACACAAAAGAATTCCGATTACGTACTGTAATCATCCAAATGACGTCTAATTAGTCCGAAGATTAATAAGTTATACTTAATTATGTGCATTCTTATTATTGTCGTATATAATAATTGCGGCTAGTTTTCTGCGATACATAAAAGAATTTCGTGCTATTTTGGTTTATAGTCGGTATTTCTTAAAAGTCAGGGGTCTGTCCAGAGGCAAACCTGTGTCCGTTAAAGGACCCTTCACAAAATTTAATATCCTAAAAAAGCACCCTTCACAAAATTATTTATCCTAAAAAAGGACCCTTCATAAAATTATTTATCCTAAAACAGGACCCTTCACAAAATTGCTTATCCTGAAAAAGGACCCTTCACAAAAATTTTCCCCTTAAAAACAGATCTTTGATAAATCTGTTTCATTTTCAAAACTAATCTTCCATGGAACGAATAGGCTGCCTGAATAATCGGACGTATTTTGCTGTATTTCCCCGAACAGCAGAAATCAATTGCTAATTTAAAAATCTGATGTGGGCACCACATGATTTCCTTATACACTTTTAGAAATATGCATAATGTCAAAAAACATCGACATTGGACCCGAAACAGTTGGCTAAATTTATTTAAAAAAATCAATTATCACCGTGTTCTGAGCTTTTCTGAAAGTTAGTTAAAAACCGATGCAAGATTTGTACTGGTAACGCTGACGAAGGCAGCAGGGACCCGAAAAATTTGGCTAAAAGTATTTTAAAAAGTGCATTTTCACCGTGTTCTGAATTATTCTGAAAGTTTCAAATGTCTAGCTAGTCGGTAAGTTAGTTAAATAAATTTTCTGTTAAACCATATAAACGATGTCGAAGGCAGCAGTGACCTGAAACAATTGGCTAAAAGTATTTAGAAAATGCATTGTCACCGTGTTCTGAGTTTTTCCGGAAGTTTTAAATGTCTAGTAGCTAGTCGGGAAGTTAGTTAAAAATCGATTGCAAGATTTGTACTGGTAACGCACGCTGCCGAAGACGGCAGGGACCCTAAACAGTTGGCTAAAAGTATTTAAAAAATGCCTTTTCACCGTGTTCTGATCTAGTCTGAAAGTTTCAAATGTCTAGCTAGTCGAGAAGTTATTTAAATAAATTTTCTGTTGAATCACATAAACGCTGCTGAAGGCAGCAGGTATTAGAAACAGTTGGCTAAATATGTTTTAAAAAATGCATTGTCAACGTGTTCTGAACTTTTCTGAAAGTTTCAAATGTCTAGCTAGTCGGGAAGTCAGTTAAATTGCAAGATTTGTCCAAACCGTTTTTGAATTATTACCGTTTTTTGATACATTTTGGCTATTATGAACCTAATTTTCCTAAACATCTCCAAAACGGAAAATCATACAAAGTCCAAAAAGGGAGGTGCACAACTAGATGTTATACCAAACCTATGTACCAATTCGCAACTTTCTACGTCCAACCGTTTTTGAGTTATGCGACATACACACACACACACACACATACACAGACACACTTTCATACAGACGTCACGAAAAATCGTGCATAGTCCCTTATATCTCTCTAAAACGAGAGCTGGTGTTAAGACGACACTTGTAGGTGTACAACTAGACATCATGACAGTCACACGTATAAATTGGCAACATTCAGCAATCATTCGTTTTCTAGCAATGTGAAATGCAAAATCCATTTTGCAAATCGGGATTACTATACATCCTTATACTTTGTATAAGGAAGTAAAAAATGAGCTTCTATACACTTATGTACATTTAGTCCTATAAAAGTGAGTTGCCATTGTCTAAAATGAAACATTAATTATAATTTTATTTTGCAAAATGACATTTTTCACAATTACACAAAAAGAGGACACTAGACGAAAAGTTCAGAAGAACTTTATTTTCCCACTAAATTTAAATTTACAAAAATACTCTAAAATTTTTCACAAGTTTACAAAAACAGGACCCTGTCTGAATAGTCTGGACAGATCCCTGAGTGTATTATTTTAACATGGTTACACTCGCATGAAATATAATGGGATTTTACTGGAATTGTAAAAGCATGTTTTTCGGCGAAAAAGTGTGGGCATAGAATTGATAATTTGGTTTATAGGTATTTATTGAAATTTTATTTTTCCGACTGAGTAAAAATAATGCCTGGACCGGGAGTCGAACCCCGGATCTTTGACTTTCACTCAGTCGGAAAAATAAAATTTCAATAAATATGATTTTCTTCCACAGTTGATTGTGTGATTTTATTAAAAATTCTCTTTCTTTCTCCCATTGTTTAATGGTGTTTTCCATTACCTGCGGCTTATTTCTGTTGAGCTATGTAAATGATAGACCAGATTGTTTCTGCCTGAAAGGTTGTCTGAGTGAGTAATGTCGACCGTTTTGTCGGCCTGGATAGCTCAATTGGTAGAGCCTTGACCTTGTAAGTCAAAGATCCGGGGTTCGATTCCCGGTCCAGGCATTATTTTCACTCAGTCGGGAAAATAAAATTTCAATAAATATGATTTTCTTCCACAGTTGATTGTGTGATTTTATTAAAAATTGGTTTATAGGGTTACACAAAATAATTTTGGTATGCTATGTAATCTTTTTGCATGAAATTAGGTACAAATATTTATGAATTTCAGGGAAATAACACAAGACTGTCAGTTATTAAGAACACATATATATGACGTACAGATAGGTATAGAAAGAGAGATACAGCGGGGGTTGAACGCATCTGTTTATATATCAAGTCAATCGAATCAATATATACATTCTATAATAAGGAATAAATAAAAATGACCTGTTGAAGAATGCGTGATGCAAACAGGACATTGAGGCTCCTGATATGCAGATCCACTAATTATAGATTAAAAATATTCGAGCGCATTGAGATTAGGACAATTTCCAGGTCTGGTAAAGAAGAAATTCTACGATATTCTTTGTGGGACTTAACTTACAGTGAAAACAGTTATGATTACCCACAGAATTGTAGGTGTTCATAGGAATGGATATGTAATTTTAACAATTTGAATCAAATAAAACGTACCACAGACGCCCTGTAGCAAAGTGCATTATCAACTTGAAATGCGGATTGCAGAAAAGTCTGAGATACCTCCAAAATAGTCGGTCAGGCGTCAATCTTATAATGCCCGTGTTTTATTTCCAGATAATTGATCCCTTAAGTGTGAAAATTTGCCACTCTCCTTATTTGTTGTCAGATTGACAAAATTTTAATTTTAAATTTCAAAACTCTCATCCGTGGCGTTTTTTGTATTTGGCGATCAAAAACGTAATACGAAAATATACATGCCAGATGTATATTTTCGTAATAATATATTGTATGAAATATTGTTTCATATTATTCGTTACTCTCTTAATATAAGTAACCATGATTTTAAAAAGGAATTAAATATGTTTGCCAGATAATTTGGCGATACTATTTTTTCTGCCAATGATGACAGATATGAAATTTGTTCCGCTGCAACATATGAGGATCTTAAATCAGACACTTTATTTAGACATTTGAAAACAAATTTGACTTCAAATTATTATAGAAAATTTATCATTTTCCTTTTAATTAGTATATTAGTTGGATATTTAGTGTGTAAATATCATCCTTTGAAAGGAAATGTTTATTTCAATCGAATATGGAAGTTTGCCATTTTCTTTTCTAGAGTTTTGAAATTCAAAATTCAAATTTTATCAATTTTACAGCAAAAACAATTTAATCTAGCGCATGCACACGATAACTAATACATATCTATATCCAAATATGGGGTTTAAAATAGGGAAATAACTTTCCTCGACTTTTAATAAGTTTTTACAAAAAATCCAATGGACGATTAACATAGGAAATCTTTTTCTTGTATCCACTGGCGGCCAGTGACGTCATCACTTCGCTTGCGTATACTTGTGTTAATGCTAATACAGATCAGTCTTAAAAATGTAATCGTTTGTATAATACGTGTATGTTAGCTGTAATTGTTCTTCGTACTTCATTAAATTTTGAGGGAAAAATTGGAAGTGTGTGTGTGTGTCGATATTGCTATTAGTAACACAGATGATTTTCATCTTCAAATAAGTAATAAAAAGCGTTATCTTAAATATAAAAAAAAAATGAATTTAGGTCTGTAAATATCTATTTTCCTCTAATGTGACTTGCCCATAGCGGAATGGGGTGAAAGGAAATGAAAAATGTGAATATGATTTAAATTAGTGTATTTGTTTATTCTACTGTCCGTCTGTCAGCCTCCAGTGTCCGTAGATATTTTATGAATTTTTAATTTTTACTTTATTCAATATTCAGTTATTAATCGAGCAAGATTTGTATATACATGTATGTATGTATGTATGTATATTTCACTGTTCTCGAAAATGGTCGCGTGATTCGACACAAAAGCGCCCCCCGAGGGGTCCTTGTGCACCTATTAGCCATTTAAATTTTGTCTATAATTTAATTGATGCCAAAAGAAAAAAAATACTTTTTTTTTTTTTTTTTTTTTTTTTTTTTTTGACAGGAAAATTAATACATTTAATTAAACGTGAACAATAAAACATTATAAAAGAATAAATTATGGATCTCACAAAAGTTGACGTCATTATCCCCTGTAAAAAAATTATACACATTGATAAAGTGCTCATATAGTTTACGGTGCTAACATATGTTGTACTAAAATGTTCCTTAAAACAAAAAGTTACTTTTTTTCATTTTTGCTGTCAAGTTGTTATTAAAAAAAAAAAAAAAAAAAAAAAAAACTGTCCATGACGTCACATTTTCAGAGTTCTTCAGAGACAAACTTCAGAGACACATTCTGAGTGATTGCACTTTAGGGATATAGCTCCGAGCGACTAGACATTTTTCGTGAGCTAGCGAAAATTTCTGCTCTGCAGTATTTGAAGTTAATTGTTTACTCCTGTGGAACAAGTGACTATTTCTTGACTGTTCCAGAACATTCATCGAATAGTGACTTTTACTGTACGAGTAACAGCTTCAACTATTTCCAGAATATTCGAAGAATTAACACTGCTATTGGACTGTTTTCGAAAATATTCGTTTTAATAACATTTTTATTGTACAGATTCAGGAAGTTCAAAAAATGTTTGATAATGCCAAGGAGGTCCTATACTAAAGCTGTGACGAAAATAGTCGCCAATCGAAATATATTGATTTAAAAGTTTCAATTATTCAATTAAAAAGAAATGCTTTAAATATAGTGCCCAGTGAAGCTGGCAAAGCCTGCTAGTATAAACAATTGTAGAAATACGAAAATATAATAAAAATAATTGTAGAAATAATCATAAATACGGAGCATTGTACATTTAATACTAAACAATTGAGAGAAAAAAAACACGCTTTTTTTTGTCATTGGTAAATTCCTTCAAATATTAACTTGAAATTTAACATTTAAACGTTTATTATAAAGGGGAATAAAAATACTAGAAAACCTAGAAAACAATCTTCTGTATTCGAGAAAAAAAAGGTTCGATTCCTATGTATATTCGACTTCAGGTTTTCTATGATTTGATACGCTTGGAATGCTCTCAACACGATTTCACCACTTTTTAAAAATGTCCTTCTGTCTGTGTGTGACCAAAATTTCATGGCAGCTCTAAATCATGAACTAATGCATAAAATTTTATATTTACTTACATCTCCACATAAATAGGCGACTATCAACTTCTGGTAATTATTGGTCAACTCCTGGCGCTGCTAATTCGAGATTTCCTTATTTAAGCGAAAGCAATATCTCAGCTACTGTAATGTATCAATACACAAAAGTTGACATGTGAGTGGGAAACTATAGTATAGTGGAAAATTATAGTGGGAAAACTGTGCCAATTTAATTTTGAGCGTATCGGTGGAATTGCTATATGGAAATTTTTCCTGTGTACGATAAGGGTATTTTTCAGCCTCTATTGCGTATAAATATACCAAACTTGATATGAGAGATAGTCATTATAATATATATATATATATATATATATATATATATATATATGCTCAGTTGATTTGGGTATATATCGACCAACTAGTATCGGCGCTCCGCTTTTAGTCAGCTTTCTTATCAGGTTTTCCTTTTGGCTATATCTCAGGATCTATTGGTTAAATATGTATAAACTATCGTTATTGGTAGAAGATAGGATGAAATTTTTTTGCATGTTACTTGGTAGGTTACGCTGTTATACAGATTAATGTAGAAGAAAGTTTTGTGATAGTCATATATTTTTTTTTTCCTTTTTTACTCCCTCATGTTATTGCCCGAGGATATTTTCCTTGGAATTCGTAAGTTCGGGGAAACAATAAGAATTTAAATCTTCAAAATTTTACGCGAAAGCATTTGTGGATCAAATCTGCTTGAAAAAAAAATAAATAAATAATAATAATCTGGTGTGCCACTCACACGACTTTCACTCACCCTGAAATTTAATACTATAAATACAGATATGATATTAAGGAGTAAGATAACGAGTACTGTTATGTAAACTTACGTTATAACAATTCAAATTAGGTTCTTAAACAGCTTTATTTGACAAATAATTCTGTTTGAGGGGGCTACCGCTCCCCTCAATCCCCCGTTTTATTATTGTACCTACATTTATAGAATTAAAATCTGTTATTAAATTCAAAAGTTCATTTATAATTATTCAGAAAACATTTCCCACGCAACTTTCCTTGTAGCTTATCAATCTTGATCAAACTTTCCTAATAATAAACGTAATAACTTTAAAATAAGGCATTTGAATCACCTGGAATTATTTGTTTTTAATTTAAGGTAAACGCACCAGTAGTACCCTGTACCAGTAATGGACACTTTTAATTTTAAACTCGGAAAATAAGCTACCTAAAATTTCTGAAGATTCGAACAATGTTCAGGAAGGGAGTTATAGTCCTTTACTGTTAAACCCTTTAACAAAAAAATAATTCCTGCCATTTGTTTTAAAATAATGTTAGTTTAACTAAAAAAATTTGCACTTTTTGTGATTTTGCCCTTTTCTTCTTTAAGTTTTTTGAATAAGGAAATGAAATTCTATTTGTTCGCACTCTGCTTATTTTTAACTGATTTCTTCTACCTTTTGCTTTCATATGACTAAAATAAGTATGCAGAATTCATTTATTGTGCTATTTTTTAAATCTTGTATTAACACATAGTATTTTTATGGGTGTCCACTACTGGTGCCAAAAAATTTTATTATGACAAATAGTGGACAGCCCTGTTCACTACTGGCTCATATGGCATTTAATGCCAGATCCAGCAGTGGACACAATTCTAGCAATTTTAGAGTTGAATTTTAAAGAAAAAATTCAAAGGGGTCAACTACTGGAACAAAAAAGTGTCCACTACTGGCTCATTTTAAGCTCTTCAGATTTTTGATTTTTTACATATATAAATGCTACAATTAGCAATTTTCATAATACAGTCGTGTTAAGAAAGAGTTAGTAAAGGTCTGAAATATTAATTATTTTTTGAAACTCTAAAATTTAGGAAATTACACAAAAAAAAGCCGGAAAATGTCCTTAAAGTGTCCACTACTGGTGCATTTACCTTACTCCAAGAAACACAGACAAAGATCAAACGTTAAAAATTTGACTTCGGAATTCAAGAAGCCTCAAAACGTGTAAGTATACAAAAAAAAAAAAAAAAAAAAAAAAAAAAAAACAAGCGATGAATATTTAACTAAAAAAAAAAATCTGGAGTGACTCCACTCAACTTTCCGAACATTGAGTAATTAACAGTTTTGTAGATAAAGTAAAGAAAGAGGAATTGTTAAAAAACAAAAGAGATAAAAACATAATAAAGTGTTTGAGTATTTTTCTCCACGATGTTTTATTTAACGCTACTGATCTTTGAGCTCATAGATCATAATGATAAAGAATTTTCGTTGTGTCCCTGTGAAAAACCTATAAATGCTAGATTCACAAAAATGCTTATAGTTAGTGCAACAGTGATTTATAATATTCATATAAATTTTTAGCTCAATTGAATAAGGCGTTTAGATGCTATCGCACTTTTAACTAGTATGTTGTGCCCACCACATGACTTTCTTCTATATTTTCCTATACAAATTCACTCAGTAAAAATAATTTATTAAAATTATTATTAAAAAAATTATCTTCCATGATAATGCAGATGATTTCCATATTAGATAAGTAGTATAACACTAAATAGCCAAAAAAAGTCAATATTACATTAAAAAAAATCGATAACTTCATTTTAAATTATCGCAGATCTATGGTACAACCATTCGTTTTAAAGGTACAGGCGAGCTCTTGAAGCATCATGAAAATTTACTCCCCTTGAGGGGGGAATTCCCCCCCCCTCAAGAGGGGGAGGCGAGGCTCCTACACATACAAAAAAATTTTCCCAGTTGACTATCTCTATTATAAATAATTCTGGTAAATTTCATAATGATTATTAAAAAATAATTTTCTTTATGCACATTTATACAAAATTTTGTACTATACCACCATGTTAAAAATTTAGAAAACGCGGGATGGCAACGCAACCTGTAAGACAATTTTTACCAAAAGTTGATAGGCACTAATTTATGTTAAGGTGCAACTACATACCAATTTGTATGAAATTCTGTGAAGTAGTTCTTGAGATACAGGTGCCACAAAAGTTTGTCACACCCACGCAGAGACTGACAGACAAACAGACAGACATTTTCTAAAAATGGTCAAATCGTTTTCTACAGCTTTCAAAACGTGTAAATCCATCAAAAACCCGAGGTCGAAAATTTTTACGAATCCAATACTTTCTTCTCTTGAATATAGAAGAAAGTAAAAATTTGGTCCCACAGGCCATAATGATAAAGAATTTTTCTTTGTGTCCCTGTAAAAAAACTGTAAGTGCTAAATTCACCAAAATCTATACAGTTAGTGCAACTGTGACCTATAACATGTGTACAATTTTTTTGTTCAGATTAAATAAGCGTTTAGACGCTATCGCACTTTTAAAAATTTGGCCCCATAGGCCATAATGATAAAGAATTTTTCTTTGTACCCCTGTAAAAAAACTGTAAGTGCCAGATTCTCTAAACTCTATACAGATATAGTAACTGTGACCTATAATATGTGTATAAATTTTTTGCTCAATTGAAGAAGGCGTTTAGATGCTATCGCACTTTTCAGATTTTGGTCCCATAGACCATAATGATAAAGAATTTTTCTTTGTGTCCCTGTAAAAAAACTATAAGTGCTAGATTCACCAAAATCTATAGGGTTCGTACTATGGTAACTTACAATATACGTACCAACTTTCAGCTTATTCGAACAAAGCGTTTAGACGCTAGCGTGTTCACTCACAGACATACACACATACATACACACATACACACACACATACATACATCATCGTAAAAATAGTGAAAATGGACTCAGGGGACCTCGAAACGTATAGAAACATCAAAATCTCGAATTCGGATTTTTGACATGATTACAATACTTTCCTCACTATAGTGTTCGGAAAGTAAAAATACATTACTTACCACAAGGCTATAAGGAATTAATTTTAATTCCTGAGCAGCTTTCCTCCACATGGTAAAATATTATAGTAAAACACTTTCACTGACAATAAAAAAGAACGTTATGGCTTAAATATTGGCAGTCCTGTATAGCTTCTGAAGGTTATGTACACACTAGATGGTGCACATAAATATAATCCTATATTAATAACATACGGCACAACCTGAAATATACTTTCACCGATTTTCAAGCATTGTCGCACTATAATCTGCTTCTTTTGTGCAGCCCTGTAAACGAACAGTGATAGATTTCTATACCCTATTCTACATGAAACATGTTTTTACGCATATAAAAAGTGTATATTCATTTCATTTACTTTAGCGCAGTCTATAGATGTTAAACTCTATTTACCTCCAATTTCCCCCTTAGACGTAATGTATTTGAATTCTCTTCAGTGTCCCTGTACACGAACCATTTGCTTCATCTCAACGGAAAGTTTAGTGTAGCATCCCTATATGATAAACATTTAGAATACCAAGTTTGGAGTTTCTGATATATATATGTTTATTTTTATTTATTTATTTATTTTATTTTATTTATTTATTTATTTATTTTTTGAGATATACTGATAACAAACAGACAGACACACACACACATAGAGAAAGAGAGAGAGAGACCAATTGCTAAAAACATGATTTTTGGATTCAGGGGACCTCAAAACATGTAAATATAACAAAAACTCAGTTTCGAAAATTTGACCAAAAAACAATACTTTCTCTACCTTATGGGTAAGAGAAAGTAAAAAAAAAAAAAAAAAAAAAGATTTTTGTTCATAAGAAATCCACACTGGCCACTGTGCATAATTAAGTATTCTGTTTATTCTAAATAGGTTTCATAAAAGTTGATGATTTTTTAACAAGAGTCAGTGAAAATAGATATTAAAAGTTTTGATTTAAATTTAATATTTTTATTTGAACTATTTGCTCAGTCTTTGTTTTTAGCTTACTCGTTTGCTAATATAATGTTTTATTTATATTTTAGGTACTATCAAATGAAAAAACAAAACAATGAAATAGCTATACGATGAGTGATCTCAAGATGTGAAGCGTTTTCATTAACCGAAAAAACAGGAACTTTCAGTTGGATTAAGAAAATAATAAATAAATAAATTCTGTCAAGGACAGAATTTAGTTTAGTACGGAGGACTATTAATTTGAATCTGTAAAATTTTTACTTTTTACTTTTTATTTTCTATCTCATTTTTTGACCGTAAAACTGGGCCACGTACTTTTTAAAATGACTGAAATGAATTAAAGTGAAGTGTTGCCACCTAAATTTTATACTTTAGTTAATTAAAAAAAATTAATTGTCCTGTCGAAAAACTGTTTGGACTTTGGACCCCTGGATTAAAAAAACAAAAAAAATCGCCTCTTTCATTTAGTACTGAATTATAACGATAGGTCTGATATTTCTAATTTCTTTTGGTGCTATACAAAATTGGTATACAAAACCTCCAGATTGAAACTAATAGTCCTCCGTCCTAAAAAAAAAAAAAAGATGAAAGAAATGATTGTTATATACACACACTGGCCAATGAATTAGAAACCTCTAAGAGTTTCTACAAATGCTCGTTGACGGCGAAAGTATGCAAAAGCCTGTTACAAACCTTTGGGGAATGTTCTGCTTGCATGGAAGTGGTCTCCTGATGTTACTTGAGGATATCAAAACGCCATGCAGCCCCTGAACATATTGATAGATTAAGTACATACCTCAATGTTACATTTTTACTCCGAAGTTAACGGATACTTTGTGCTCCATAATGCTACCATACATCGTGGCAGAATCGTCCGAGATTGGTTCAGTGAGCATCAATCTGACTTCTAACAGTTTCTCTAGATGCTGCAAAGCCCGAATCTTAATCCAATAGAAAATGTTTGGGATATGTTGGAAAGGAGTATCCATCAGCAATTTCCTCTTCCATCCAATTTACTCTTTAAGTCTGCGTAGTCAATATATGGTAAACTCTGGGCATAAATGCATCCCAGAAGCTTGTGGAATCGCTGCCCACACGAATACTGGCTGTTATCAGTGCAAAAGGTGGTTAAACGTGCAAAAGAAGGTCCAATGAAATATTATTTTGAAGGTTTCTAATTCATTGGCCAGTGTACGTATAATAATGACCAGCTTAATGTCTGAAAAGTATACGATTTCATCGAATTGTACACCATACGGGCATAAAAATAAATACCTCTTTTTTATGTATTGTTATGATATGCATGTGTTTCTCGCTTTAACAATGTTAATGTCTGAAAAGTATACGATTTCATCGAATTGTATACCATACGGACATAAAAATAAATACCTTTTTATATATTGTTATGACATGCATGTGTTTCTCGCTTAACAATGTTAATGTCTGAAAAGTATACGATTTCATCTAATTGTACACCATACGGGCATAAAAATAAATATCTCATTTTTATGTATTGTTATGATACGCATGTGTTTCTCGCTTAACTATGTTAACGTCTGAAAAGTATACGATTTCATCGAATTGTATACTATACGGGCATAAAAATAAGTACTCCTTTTTTATGTATTGTTATGATATGCATGTAAAGAAGACACCGAAAATTAAGGCGCATTATGTACTTTAGGTCTTGCTTCTTTAAAATCTTTGATAAGTTTAGAAAAAAAAAATGAAATTTTATTAAACTAATTAAGTCATTAATATTAATATCTAAAAATTTCATAATTGCTTTTCCATATTAAAAAAAAAATAATACTAATAAAAAAAAAAAAGGCATAAATTTCCCAAAGATAAATATTGTCAAATTTCGAAGCTTTTTTTAAAAAAAACGATTTCTTAAACGTTTGGCTTCAAAATATTGTTATGTAAATTAGACTTCATTTACTTGATTTATTAATATGAAGAGTAATCGGAGACATAGAAATAGACTTATCAAAAGTTAATCACTCTCGGAAATGGATACTCAAACTTCACGAAAATTTCTTCATTTTTGACAAAAGTGTTTCTAGGGATATCCTCCGAGCAAACATTTCGTCAAATTGACGAAATTTGTTTCGTTACCTATTTGAGAATACGAATTTCGTCATATATATATATATATATATATATATATTTTTTTTTTTTTTTTTTTTTTTTTTTTTCCTGCTTCTTATTTCGTCAAATTGAGAAAATTACTTTCGTCACTTCTTTGAACATACGAATTTCGTCAAAAGTAAAGATACATTTTTTCATCCTAGTTTCGTGATACAGAATAAAGTACAAATTATAAAATTATAAAATTACTTGCAAGTTCGTTGCTTTAGGCATTAAATCCTAATTATATTTAATGAAAATATAAATAAAACAGAGCAAAAAAACAAAAAAAAAATCATTTGGACATTTATTTGACAGCTTTGAGACCTATAGTTACAATGATTTTTGTCTCAATTGATCCATATTTTTACAGAAGCAAGCGCACACAATATTTTGTAGAAATAGGACATTACAAACATCCATGCCGGCAGCGCGATTCGAACCCGGGAATCCAGAAGGCAGCGGCCTGCCGACCGAACCACCAGGCCGGCAAAAAAAGTGATTGTAACGTTAAGTCCAAACAACACAGGGAAAAAAAAAACAATATGGCGGTAATGAAAGGTAGTATTGTACAACCACGATAACTTGGCACGCGAATCACGTGTTTTCAGATGATTCCATTAATGAAATAAGGTGAGAGGTTGTGTTTCCATGGTAACACAGAGTAGAGTGGCTTCCAGGTTTGGCGTTGTTAGCCCGTTTCTTAGTGTGAAATTATAATTTGAAGTTGTTGATAAACTTAATGTTTGGAGGTATTTTTAATTACTATTTAAAAGAAGTATTCGGAGGTACTATTGTTTACAAAATTTAAAGTTTCGGCGATCAAATAACATCCAAAAAGAAATTTTGATTTCTTAAAATAAAGTAATCTTAATGGCTTCCGAGAAGTAAATTTTAAGTACAATCATTATCAGCAGAAAGGGATGAAAGAAGTAACTTAATTAAACTTTAAAAAAGTTTATTTCTACAATATACGAAATAAAAGAAACCATGATTAATACCATTACAGTTTTGATAAAATAAACATTAAATTATTGTAATTGTCATTAAATAACATGACATACAATTTTCATTAAAATCACGCAATCAACTGTGGAAGAAAATCATATTTATTGAAATTTTATTTTTCCAACTGAGTGAAAACAATGCCTGGACCGGGACTCGAACCCCGGATCTTTGACTTAGAAGGTCAAGGCTCTACCAATTGAGCTATCCAGGCCGACACCCCGGTCGGCATTGTATTGTAAGTCAAAGATCCGGGGTTCGAGTCCCGGTCCAGGCATTATTTTCACTCAGTCGGAAAAATAAAATTTCAATAAACATGACATAATCATATAATGGTTGTAATAAAAGTAGAAAGGAAGAAATTTAATTAATCACGATAGTTAATATTTACAAAACATTCAATTATGATATATTTATAGATTTAAATAATTGAACTAATCATAAAAGTGAATATTTACAAAAAAAAAAAAAAATCATTTACACTAAATTTATTGATTTATATAATTAAAAATGTTTGTAGCCCGATTAGCATCAACATTAAGAAAAATTCTTCATGAGATTTATCATTTTTTATGAACTAGCTAGAGTTATAAATGAGGGACATTGAAAACTATTTGGGGACTTTTTCGAGGACATTACCGACTAATACTTATATGCATTTATTTAAAAAAAGAAAAAAGGAAATCTTTTTATCTTTTTACTATTATATCAATGCAATTTAGGGTGGTCATATAACTGATATTTTTCGCCACATTTCATTAAACACATTTTATTTTTCCCTTCCTATAAATCTGGTAAGATAGTAAAGTTCATATGCTAATGAGCACATGAAATATGATTGTGTTTACATCCCAGTTTTAATAATTTCCAAACTTATGCAATTATTTGACCGCGATTTTTGAGAGAAATGGATACAAATATTTAAACTTGAGGACATTTAGTGTCCCAAACACACAAAGAAATTTTGGGGACAAAACATTAAAAAAAGTCAGAATTCGGGGACAGTCCTCAAATTTCGAGGATATATCATCACCTTACTATAGGATCAAAATATTTAAAATTTGCTTTAGTATGTTAAATTGTAAAAAACTTAAAACTCAAATATTGTTATTGTAGATAGGCCGACTGGATTACATTTTTTAAACTTAAAGTGGGGGGGGGGGGGGGACGCTGCGCTTGCTTCGTCCCTGTCTTTAATACCTATAACATTTCAAATTCACTTAAAGAGGAATCACTCTTCCAATCCTCAAAATCAGATTCTGCAGTTGCAGTTGATTCAGATTCATATTCTGATGAGCCAGTGCCTACCACGAAATTTATTCGTTCAATAGTTTCTTCGACTAAATTGTCGAGTTTCCAATATTTTTTTTTCAGTTATGATGACATGTTCTGTATATTTTACCCATTGTTCTTTGGAAATGCTGCCAAGTGCTTCAGTAGTTAAAGTTTTCAATGATGTTAAGTTTAGATCAGCGCTAACATTTCTTTGTCGCACATACCTTTTGGTGTCAGCCCAAGCTAGTTCTATGGCATTGAGATCACAGTGATAAGGGTGTATTCGTAGCACATCATGGCCTTTTTCCTTCAAAAGTTCATCAATACAGTACTTTTTTGTTGTGGGGGGGGGGCATTCGCCTCAACTAATTCAAAAAGTTCAGTTTTCCTCATTTGAAGATTATGTGCAATTTTTTTGCTCTCTAACCACTCAGTCAGCTGCTTTTTAGTGGCATACTTCGATGGTTTTAAATTTAAAACCTTGGTATGGTAAGGGGCATAGTCCATACAGATCACACTATTTGGTGGAATATTAGGTATAAGTTTCTCTTTTAACCATTTTGAAAAATTATCAAAATTCATTTGTCCGTGGTAATCGTCTGAAGAAGAACCAGATTTAAAAACCAAACTCGCTCCTTCTATAAAGCCATCCTTGTTACCAGCATGCACAACTATTAATCTATTCCCAGCACCTTTTTTGGCTAAAGCTGTAATTGTTCCCATTTGCCAATATTTTCCGAAACACAAATTGCTATCAATCCAGGTTTCATCCAAATAAATAATTACTCGGTTTTTCTCTCTAACTTTTTTATGTCCCGCAAATACCTAAAACGCCACTGTATAATGTCTGCTCTTTCCATAGTGATGGATCGTTTATCTGGACTACGCTTCCACCGAAATCCAATTTTGTGCAAAAGCTTACGTAACGTTTCTTTTTTCCAAGGGAAATGAATTTTTTCTTTTATAACAGGCAACAAAGTTGTTAAAGAAGGAATTTTGTTGTTTGCATAAAATTCGTTGACCGTTTGCCGAATAACACATAAATCAAAATCGTCTACACTTAAAACCACATTCCGTTTTTGATTAGGTCTTCTTTTTCCGATAGTCGACAGAATAGGCGAAATGTTAGCTTCCTGCTTTATTCGTGCAATAGTTCTCCTCGATACACCAGTTGCAGCAACTGTTCTCTTATGAGTCTGCTGAATAGGAATACATAGTTTTCCAGAAGCTGCGTCCTTCTCAAAAAACTCTAGTACTTTATGGAGCACTTTTCTTTCATTTCAATGGATTGTTCTACCTTTTCCAGACATTTCGTTTTTTTTTTTTTTTTTTTTCTTTTAAAAATCAAAAAAAGGGGGGGAAAAAAAAGGAACTGTTTTACGTATACTTCGAGAAGTTAAAAGCTAAACGAGTAAATTTTAGGGATTCAATTAATTTAAATACTAGAAATAAACATACATGTGAACACAAATTATAAGCAATGTTTAAAGCTATTTTGTTTTATCGATTTTCTGCATATCTGATAAAAAAATTATAAGAAATAATTAAAACAATATTTAAATTGATAAAAATTTAGCAATTTTCTATTTAATTAGCAACAATAGACACTTTGACTGCTCGTATAGGTGCCAAAGAAACTGGTAACTCAAAGAATTGTTTGGCGAAGAGAACTGCCGCCAAGCATCATTTGCATTTCATTCGGCCGCCCCTTCTTAAAAATGAACTATTCCAAGGTCTTATGCCATCTTTTCGCGGTTGCACAGTACATGCTATTGTGAATAAACAGCTTCGTCAAATAGCAGCTTCATGTAAATCACAGCTTCGAGTTCACGTTACCTCAAAAATCACGTGATCGTTTTACGAAATGGTTGTCAAAAACAACGAAGTTAAGCCCGAGGATGTCTGAATCGTCAAAATTGAGTATATTATTTCTGAGAGTGAATATGTAAGACGACTTAAAGTCTGAGTAGGATGCAACGTTACGAAATGAGATCATACTTGAAAATTAGTTTCACGAATGTGTAAGTTAGGTCTTGCAATGTATTACAAAAATCTGACGATCGTTCTCGCTCTTGACAGTCGCTAATTGCCTATAATGTAGAACTAGTGTGATGTAGAACTAGTGTGATGTAGAACTATTGTGATGTAAAGCTCACTCCAGCTCCATGTTAAAGAATGAACAGAAATATTTCTGTATTTTGTAGCAAGTGGAAGAATAATATCGGCTACTAAATTTCAAAAACATCACAATGGAGTCTTGTATGCGAGAAAACAAACTTGTTGTCTCCATTTAACCCTTTCAGGGGCGATGGTTGCATAGTTTAACCACAAATTTTAATTCAAAATTGCAAAAACTGTCTCCGGAAATTTATAAAATTTTGCTATAACTTAGACGATTATCTTCATTTATTTCTTGTCTTTTAATATTGTTGGTGATTTCTGTTAGCTGTTGATTTTAAATGAGGAAAATTTGCTTGCCCCTGAAAGGGTTAAGAGCGTGCAAAGTCTAAACTCGATGACAGCCAAAGCCCATGTCATTCTATGGGGAGATCAGTTTCACGATCGTTTATTTTCTAAAATTTTTTTTTTATTCACTTTTCATTTAAAAAATTCACAACTGTTAAATTAGTATTAGCTTTTCACACAAAATAAATAAATAAATAAATAAAACAATATTTTAGAGTTGAGCTAAGGAAAAACGGAAAAAACTAAGGGAATTTTTTTGCATTTGTAAAATAAAATTAAAAAATTCAATTTTTGGATAACGAATACTAACATAACAATTGTGAACTTTCTGAATGTGAAAATGGAATTTAAAAAAACACAGTAGGTAATGAATAATTGTGGAAACAAATTTTACTGTAGGTTAACATGGGTATTGGCAATCAGCGTTGACAGATATTGCGCGCTTGTGAGGGAAATCATTTAGACAAAATTACTCATTACCCAATGTGGGATTGTGGAATCGATAAACATACTCAGTACAATAAATTACACTTTCTTTAAACACAGACACTTTGGGTGAGATGCAAAGACAAATCCACTTAAAACATAAAGAAGCATTTAAATAAAATAATTAATTAGTTGAAATTAAGAAGTATCTTAATTAATAAAACATTACCCGACGTAATAATAAAATCTTAAAATTATTCGTCTTTCAAGTCTTCAAATACAAAATGTAAACAGCCAAAAAATTCTTCATATAATTCTGTTTCTGTCGGTGCCAGCCTGCGTATCTCCATAATACTTACGTGTACAGAGTAGTGTGGAGCATTTTCATAGCCAGCGCCAAAATCTCTCCTCCGCAAAGCAACCTAGCGATTTACGGATACGGAGAATTCGGAACAGTGATGTTTTAAACTATAAGCGTCTGGCTTTAAATTGTTTAAAAGTATGAGAGTTCAAAAGTACTTCTAAGTATGAGAGTTTGAACTTACGTTTCGACACAAAAAGTTAATTTATTTTTCCAATTTCTTTAAGAAAATGTGCTTTTCAAATATATTAGATTAAATTTTTGTAGTCGAAAGCCCTACTTTTCAACACTCTTATAATCACTTTGTCTCACTTCTCTAGCAGCTGAATTTTTTCATTGGGTCTGGGTTGACCTAAGGCTCCTATATATACGAGAATATATATTTCCGTGAATCACGTGACATGAACGAATAGATTGCTATGTTTGGCCACGGCCCTACTAGATCACTCCTCGGCGCCAACGCGCCAAAGCGGCCGTAACAATCGACGATTTTCCCGGAATCAAATGCATTGGAAGTTAGGGTCGGAGCACAACGCCGCCACGGCAGAACTAACTTAGTTTTGTATATGAAGCTGCATAAGTTTTTTCCGTTTGCAGAGCATTTAAATTGATTTAATTAAATTTAAAATGCGGTCTTCCGATACGCAAAAATATATGAATCATGAAAATAATTGTGGCAATAATTTTAAACCAATTAACTGAAAAATAATAAATCATATTAGTCGTTTTCTCCTAAATAAAATATACTCTTCTTCAAATTTTTGTTTTGCATGAAAGAAATGAAATAAGGACTAGAAAGAAAGGGGGAAAAAAAGAAAACAATCATTTAAGAATTTTTTTTAAAGGGAAAAAAAAATTAAGAGGAGACAGATCCCCAACCCTTCATGATGAATAGCAAGGTACGCAATAGTACACCATTTTACAATATAGATATAGTAATAAGACATAGATTGATCAGCGAGGCCGAAAAAGTGATGCCTTTTTTTTTTTCCGGGAAATGACGGCCATTTTACTCTCTTGTGGATGTCTTTCCCCGACTGAATATACACGGGAATACACACAGATAATTTAGCAAATAAAATTTATGAATAATTTATGAACTAAAGATGAATGAAAAAACTCCAGATACTTGTTTTTCTTTCTCTCTTTTCCTCTTCTTTTCTTTTTCTTTTCTTCTTCTTCTTCTTCCTCTTTTTTTTTTTTTTTTTTTTTTTTTTTTAATATGCAATAACGACATTTAAAGAAATTTATCGTTTCTGTCTACTATTTCTGTCTGGTTAGAAGTTTTTATGGTCGAAAAAACTATTGGACTTATCCTCATCTTTTGAGATATTCGAGTTAACCCTTTAATTGCGAATCGCAATGCAGTCGGACACTTCTGTTACCGACTGTATAGAGTAGAAATTTATGTTTACTCGGAAATGGTTATAACGATATTAATAAAAGTTTAGGATAAGTGCTTTTTAGAGACCTAAAAGAATTGGAACATCCTTAGCATCAAGAAAATTAGTGTTAACCCTTTAACTGCCAATCGCAACATGTAGTAGAAATTGAGTTTAATCAGAAATGGATATAACGATTTTGTTTAAAGTTTGGAGTTAAGTGTCTTTTTTTTTTTATTTTTTTTTTTAAAGAACTAAAACGTTTGGACATATCCTCATCTTCAGAAAAATTTGCGTTAACCCTTTAACTGACAATCGCAACATATAATAGAAATTGGTTTTACTCGAAAATGGATATAACGATTTTTAAAAAGTTTGAGATTAAGTGTTCCTTAGAGAGATAAAGCGATTGGACATATCCTCATCTTCAGGAAAATTCGCGTTAACCCTTTAACGGCCAGTCGCAACATATAATAGAAATTAGGTTTACTCGGAAATGGACATAACGATTTTTATAAAAGTTTGATATTAAGTGTTCTTTAGAGAGCTAAAACGAATGGACATATCCTCATCTTCAAAAAATTCACGTTAACCCTTTAACGGCCAGTCGCAGCATATAATAGAAATTAGGTTTACTCGGAAATGAATGTAATGGTTTTTATAAAAGTTTTGGGTTAAGTGTTCTTTAGAGAGCTAAAACGAATGGACATATCCTCATCTTCAGAAAAAATCGCGTTAACCCTTTAACGGCCAGTCGCAATTTATAGCATTAAATGGGTTTACTCGGAAGTGAATGTGACAATTTTGATTAAATTTTAGGGTTAAGTGTTTTTTTTTTTTTTTTTTTTCTGTGCACAAATCTTCTCAAATATCCTCCTTACTACAAATGTTCGTGTTTCAGAACTTTCTATCACTGTAGCTCCTCAGATCAGAAGACATTTAACGGTTAAAATAATCATCGTTGCTCTCCAAATCAAACTGATGAGTATAAAATTATCAAACAATGATAAAAATGGGGGAGGGGGCGTATCAAGAAAACGGTGTGTGATTGGGCAAAATGGTGATCATATTCGGATTCAGGAGGTCATTTTACATAACAATAGACTGAAATGCTGTCAGATACAATTTTCATGCCGAGCAGTGTTATTACAAAGAAATACATCAAAAAATTCCTGGTATTAAGATTACGGAAATCCGTAATAACTTGGCATCTCTCTTTCTATATATATATATATAGGTAGATAGATAGATAAACAGATAGATATTTGGTGAAAATTAGATTTTTTCTCCGATTTAGAAAAGTTTCTGCTCACTGTTAACCCTTTATCAACCGGTTAAGAAATACGGCCGAAATTGTGTTAACTCGGAAAGGGATGTAATGATTTTGAAGAAAGTCTTTCATTAAGTGTTTCTAGAGGTATAAAATCAATTAGGCATATCCTCATCCCCAGGGCAATTCGCGTCTACTGTTTACCCTTTAATTACCGTTTGGGAAATATGGCAGAAATTGGGTTTTCTTGAAAATGGGTTTAACGATTTTGATGGAAGCTTGGAGTTAAGTGTTTTTTGGAGTAAAAAAAAACGATTAGTCTGATCCACATCTTCATAAAAATCATGGTTTGCTGTTAGACCTTTATTTGTTGGTTACTTGGAATAATATGACAAAAATTGCATATTAATGAGGAAAAATATGGCAAAAAACGGGTTTACTTGTAAATAAATATAATAATTTGGATGAATGTTTGGAGTTAAGAAGTGTTTGGGATGAAAAATTAATTAAACTTATCCTCATTTACAGGAAATCTTGCTTTAGCTGTTAACCCTTTATTTTCCTGTTACAAAATATTGCAGAAATTGGATTTACTCGGAAACACACCTAATGAATTTCAAGAAAGGTAAGAGTTAAATGATTTATGGATGAAGAATTGGTTTAACATATCCTCTTTTTCAGGAAAATTTGCATCCGCCGGTTGAAAAACAAGACAGAATTTGGGTTTACTCAGAAATGGATATAACGATTTTAGTATCTTCTGAAAAATTAGCTTTCGCAGTTAACCCTTATTTCTCCTTTTGAAAAATATGACTAAAACCGGGTTATCGGGGAAATGTCTCTTACGATTTAGATAAAATAAATAAAAACTTAGGTGTAAGTGCTTTTGGAGCTGACAAATCTACCTGACTTAATCTCATCTTCTCATAAATTACTGTTCACTGTTAACTCTTTTCCCTCCATTGAAAAATGTCGCAGAAACCTGGTTATCTCAAAAATAAATCCAACAATTTTAATGAAAAACAAAGAAACTTTTGTTTCTTTCTTTTTTCTTTTTCTTTTTCTTTTTTTTATTATGAGAAACTTATCTGACATAACCTCTCTCGAGTAAAGTTAGATTTCACAGCTGAGTTAACGCTCACACCAACGGGGCACAATATTGCTGGAGTTCGTTTTTCCTTGGAAACTGCTCGAACGATTTTTATGAATATTCAAGGTTTCGGGTTTTTTTAAAGAACAATTAAAACCGAATTTCCTTCATCTTCAGGAAAATTAACACTCACAATTTGCCTTTACTCTGCCCATTTCAAAATTACAGCAAGAAATTAAAAGAAACCTATTTACTAGTTTTTCTTTAAAATAAAGAATAAGGTACAAAAATAATTTTTGCTATTTTTCCCCATTTCTAAATAAAAACAACATTTTTTAAGTAACATGAGAAATGCAAATACACCGAAGGATATACGATGCAACGTATATGTGCAATTGTAAAGTGTTTATAATCTGAATTGGATTGGATTGTATTTGTGAATAAGGCCGACTAAATGCTGTAGGTCCTAGGCTTGAGTGAGAGTGCTCTCAGCGGGGGTCTTTCTAAGGAGTCCTAGCCCGTATTTACGCAAGTTTCGGAGAAAACCAAGGAAAATTCGGAACGGTTAGGTCGACGAGTGCGACTTGGGATCGAACTCGGCACCTCACGTCTACCGGCTTTGAGCGCAGAACCGCTCAGCCACTGGTGGGCCGTGTTTGTAATCTGTGTGAACCGCATTTTTTTTTTTTCATTCTTATTTCTAGCTTATGAAGAAGCAAATTGATGTTCCAATGTTCCATATATGTACAGTCGGCTGCAAAATTATTCGAGCACTAGCAATGATCCTTACCAAAAAAAAGTACACTTAATACAGCTTTGTTAAATAAATCCTTGTCGAGTCATGTTCTTAATCAGTCTAAGAACATGATTCGACAAGGATTTACTTAGCAAAACAGTCTTAAGTGTACTTTTTAAATATAGGAATTATTGGCTAGTGCTCGAATAATTTTGCAGCCGACTGTATTTCAAACATTATCTTGATTTTAACGTGGTATAGTAAGCTAGTTTTCAATCACACAGCTGTGATGCAATGTCATTTCAAATCCAATTTTATTGGAATTTGTTTTATTTAACAGAAAAAAAAAAAAAGTACAAATTAGCCCCATAAAACATTTACTTATGATATAAATATAGCAAAATGCAAATTTTACGAAAAATTATTTCTATAAAATTATTTTTATTGCGCTAAGTATATTATCCTTAAAACAAACACATTAACCATTTTTACATTTTTTGTTCTTTAGCAAGAAACATTAGTGGATTTGTAAAAATTTTCGAGTTTCAATTTTCAACGGATTTACACGATTTGAGATGTAAATTCTATGTGTTTATGACAAAAATTGTAGAAGCTCTAAATCAAGAACAAACATAGAATTGTATGAAACTTAATATTTAGTTGCAGTCTGACATAAATTAATGTCGCCTAACTTTCGATGCATATTGCTTGAGAGATGCCGTTGCCACGTTTAAATTGTTCCCATTTACAGAAAAACTTTCTCTCTCCTGCAGCATATGTGCACAAAACTAGATACGTGAGATGGCCATATATATATTAAAAAATATGCTGACTTAATTTGAATGCATACCTATCGAAATAGGGTGTTACTACGCAACAATTTTACAATTTACGGGTGGCTGTATTTTAGCTTCTATAGTGTATAAATGATCCACACTAAATACAAAAGATGGACATTATGAAATAGAATGCTGATTTAGTTTGAGCGTATTTTGGTCGATAGGTGATATAGGCTAAATTTATAGTTCTAAAATATTTATACTGTTTAAAATACAATTTAAAATTACATTCTCTAAAAAAAAAAAAAAAAAAAAAAAAAAAAAAATGTTCAAATTGCCTTAAACATTTATTTATTTATACAAATCATCAATAATTGAAAAGAATTTACAATCATACAAAGCATGAAACAAGTTAGATAATTTTGTGAAATATACAATATAATACAGTAGACTCTCACAACAGAAGTATTCACACAAATAGAGCACAGAACAGAGATTATTCCTGTTTTAGAATTTTGCGAATTTCAGGAATTTTTTTTTTTTTAACTGAGCATGGAAAATGTAATAAAAAAATAAATGAAAGATTTCCACAAAATATATTTTTATCTGATTTTTCTTGAATAAACTTGAAGAACACATGAAGGAGTATATTTAAAAAAATAATACGAAGTGTGCTCACACTTTCATTCTCCGTACATTTCTACAGAGGCTGTTCGCACATTTTTTTGACGATTTTGATGGAGTGTACTGAAGCAATTTCACTCATATTTCGTGTTTTAATTGTTCAGTTTCATAGCCCTTGTTCTTAACTAACATTCTACATCATAATTTCTATGATAATAATCTTAATATATATAAATCTCGTGTCACAATGTTTGTCCTCAATGGACTCCTAAACCACTTAACCGATTATAATAAAATTCGCACACCATGTGCAGTTCGATCCAACTTGAGAGATAGGATAGTTTAAATCTCAAATTATAGTCGCAATTTTAATTTATTGCTAATTATTTGTTATAATTTCAATATTTCATTATTTCAATTTCTAATTATGATTAAATTATTTTGAATACATCATTCGAAAGATATTTTAAAGTTCTTTTAAATTATCGAAAGTTTTCACCAGATTTACACGTTTTGAGGTGTCCTGAATCAGTTTTCTTTTATATCTCAGAAATTAATTTAAAAAAATTTCATAAGTAATACATCATTTGAAAGCTTTGTTGACTTGATACACATTTTAAAGTACTTTTACATTATCGAAAATGGAATTCGAGATTTCACCCGATTTACACGTTTTGAGGTGTCCTGATTAGGTTTTTTTTTTTTTTTTTTATCTCAGCTACTAATTAAAATAATTTTATAAGTAATAGATCATTAGAAAGCTTTTTTTGATTTGGAATCGAACAGTGGATTACAGAAATTTCTACCGCCAGATGGCGCTGTAATACATTCAAATTTCAATATTTCAATTTCTAATTATGATTAAATTATTTTTAATGCATCATTCGAAAGATATTTTAAAGTTCTTTTATATTATCGACAGTTTTCACCAGATTTACACGTTTTGAGGTCTCCTGAATTAGTTTTCTTTTGTATCTCAGCTACTAATTAAAATAATTTCGTAAGTAATACATCATTAGAAAGCTTTTCGAACAGTGGAATACAGAAATTTGTACCGCCAGATGCCGCTGTAATATTTTAAAATTTCAATATTTCAATTTCTAATTATGATTAAATTATTTTTAATACAGCATTCGAAAGATATTTTAAAGTTCTTTTAAATTATTGAAAGTTTTCACCAGATTTACACGTTTTGAGGTGCCCTGAATCAGTTTTTTTTTGTATCTCAATTATTAATTAAAAAAATTCATAAGTAATACATCATTTGAAAGCTTATTTTAGTTGATACACATTTTAAAGTACTTTTGCCTTATCGAAAATGGAATTTGAGATTTCACCCGATTTACACGTTTTGAGGTGTCCTGATTAGGTTTTCTTTTGTATCTCATCTACTAATTAAAATAATTTCATGAGTAATACATCATTTGAAAGCTTTGTTGATCTGGAATGGAACAATAGATTACAGAAATTTCTACCGCCAGATGGCGCTGTAATATTTTTAATTTCAATATTTCAATATTTCATATTCTAATTATGATTAAATTATTTTTAATACATCGTTCGAAAGATATTTTAAAGTTCTTTTACATTATCGAAAGTGGAATTCGAGATTTCACCTGATTTACAATTTAAAGTGTCCTGATCAGGTTTTCTTTTGCATCTCAGCTAATTGAGTAAGACCGTTCAAAATTGGTATATGCAAGTTAATTAGGAGGGGCTGGAACGGTGGGGAAGGAATAGGCGCGCAGCGCGCATGGGTTTGGGACCCGGTGCGAGTTTTTACCCGATGATAAAAGATTTTTTTAAAATTTAATTTTCTTAATAAAAGTTTGAGTTGTGAAGGAATATGCGTGTACAGCGCACGTATATCCTCAAACGTGCGCGCGCAGCGCGCATGGGTCTGCGCTGCCGAAGGCAGTGGCGTCCCGGTGTGAGTTTTTACCCGATGCTAAATGATATATTTTTTAATTCCTTTTCTTGAGAATGAAAGTTTATGAGTAATAACATGGAATTTTGAGAAGTCATAAGGATGGTGAAGGAATACTTGCGCGCAGTGCACGGGTCTACGCTGCTGAAGGCAGTGGGGACCCGGTGCGACATTTTTCCTGATCAGATTTTTTTTTTTCTTTTTTTATCACATGATAAAAATTAATGCAATTTTGAGAATTCATTAATTATTGTGATTCATTTAAAAATAGTGACCAGCGAAGCGGGCGTAGCCTGCTAGTGCTTTTTATAATATCGGAAGAGGTATAATTTTCTACTCCTCTTGAACGGCTTTCCAGAGTCCACAAAGAGTTGTAGGTCGGTGTTTGGATAATGTTGATTTCAAGAGTCGAAAAACACAAAAATCCAACAGTGATACATCAGAAGATTTAGCAGGAATGTCAGTGAAGTGTATGGTTTTAATTCCCGTTTTTTGTTCCATTTTTTTCTAGAAAAGCAATTGCGGATTGCGATGTGTGGCTGCTTGTTTTGTCTTGATACAGTTCAACGGATTGATAGCATTGTGGATAAAGATCTGGATTTTCATTTTTAAAGATTGGAATTAAATTACGTTCTTGAGAGTATTTAGAGTTGATTTTGACATTTTTGTCACATTTTTTTGCTATTACCTTGCGCTTGTATGAAAAACCTGTGGCAATCATAAATCCTTTAGAAAAACTTTCTTTTGATGCTTTGAGCCATGTAGCAAATTTTTTTTCTCCACTTTTGTGGTAATAAATTGACCTTTTTTTATTGCAACCACTTAAATAGACCCAAGATTCATCTGTCGTTGCAACATTTTTCCATTTTTCTACTGATAAATGTTTTTCATAAAGATTTCACTAAAAACTATCTTTGGAAAGAGCGGAAACCTATCCTTCCATCCACTGCCATTTTAAGAGCGCATTTTTGCATCTAAACAAAAATTCTAAATATCAGAAGATAAATAAAACTTCCAAAAATATAACTGTTGTGAAAATAAAATTCTCAATGCAAACGATTTTTTCTTACTGAGAAATAAAATCGTCTAAAAAATGTGCGAACAGCCTCTGTAGAAGTTGACATATATAATCTTCCTGTTCTCGGGGAAAATTGCAGTATAGCAACGCCATCTACAGGCTGATTTGCATCCAAACTGAATCAGCATAATGTCACCTAATGGCCTTCTTACAAATCAAGATTTATTTGAATTTACGCAATAGAACCTGAGATATAGATCTCCCTGAAATTGCGGAAATCGACATAGCAGAGCCATCTCTTGAGATATTAATTCCAAAAGTTGTTAGACACTAACTTATGTCAAAGTGCATCGCCATATAAATTTATATTCAATTCTGTGTAATAATTACTGTGACGTATCCTTTTGTTAAATTGTGGATATCGCTGTATAGCAGCTCCACCTGTTGAGCAATTGACACCAAAAGTTGATTAACTAATGTTAAGGTGCATTTGCATATAAATTTTTATGCAATTCTGTGGAGTAGTTCAGGAGATATAGTCTTCTTTGAAATTGTTGAAATCATGGTACAGCAGCGCAAGATAGACAGTAACTTAAGTTATGGTGTGTCTGCATATAAATTTTTCAGTTTCATACAGTAGTTCCTCAGATATGGCCTTCCATAAAACTGTGGAAATCGCAGTAAAGCAGCACCATTTGTTAAGCAATTGACACCAAAAGTTGGTATGCACTAATTTAGGTCAAGGTGTCTCTGTATATAAACTTATATGCAATTCTAGGCCGTATTTCTGAGATACAGTCACCACAAAATTTTTGTCTCACACACACAACAGTGACAGACATTTTCTAAAGAAGGTCAAATCATGTTCTAGAACTCTTAAAACTTGTAAATCCATCGAAAATCAGAAGTTGAAAATTTTAAGAATACAATAATTTCTTCTTTTAAATATAGAAGAAAGTAATAACTCTCAATAAGTACATTTTTACGAAATTTTATCCTATACTACCATGTTAAAAATTTACAAAAAGTGGGATCACAGCGCTACCTGTTGAGCGATTGATCCGCAAACCAAATCAGCACCAGTTTAGGTCCAACTAAATACTAAATTTAGTTAAATTTCATTTATTGGTTCATGAGATACAGCGTCCACAAAATTTGTGACACACATATAAAGACAGACATTTTGTAAAACTTGGACTTGGCGACAAAATTTGGCGAGCTTGGAGATGGAGAAAGGCAGCTTTGGCGTCATTGTATTTTCTTTCCACGCGAAAACTTCATATCTCTTCACAGACCAATATCTTGTTTCGACAAGATAAAAAGTCAAAGGAAGCTGTAACGTGTTACTCTCAATCGTAAATTTTAAATTCTTGCCTAAACTGACATTCTAAACTATTCACCACAAACGATATTTGTATTAAGATTGACGTATTATTTTAATTTTATATTTTTAAATGATTAATTAAAGCGTTTAACAAGGTTTTTAATTAACACACTTTTATTAACTTGATACGATGCAATTATTAATATATGTAACGGAATTTTGCAATTCAATTTTCGGCAACTTCTTGTCGTCCAAAGAACCTGAAATTTTGCACACGACTTCATAATCAATGACAATACTAGATACACGTGTTTCCAGGCACTTTTTTCCATCAGGGGCAGGTTCCAAGGGAAAACAAAAAATCTATACTTATACAAAACTATCGTATGTGACACAGAATTTGGATGTATTTGTATAATGTCGAGTGGCAACAATTAATTTTTATTTAATAAAGATTTAAAGTATGTAATAGTTTTCTAAAACCTTTATTAGTTCATTTTTCAATAAAAGAGTGTTGTTTATTATTATTTTTTTTTTAATGGTATAATTTTATTTATCAAAATAAGGGAATTCGAGTAATGAAATACTTTAATTTAAATTTAAATTTTCATGAAAATAAACTTCAACGGAAAATTCATTAAAATCGTCCCTAGTTCATTTGTTAAAGAGATACCTAAATGTCCCCAAATTTATTACCTTTTCTACCATGCCAGTTTAATTCGTTTAGCATCGATTTACAAGATTTTTTTTTTTTTAAACGATGACATTTATCTTTTACATTATAGCACCTATGTCATAAAGCTAAGTCTAAATCTGCTTAGCCCTAAGATATGTTGATTTTATTTACTTATTTTTTTATTAACTTTTATTTTATTTGTTTAAAATCACGGATAAAATTTTATTTCATTTTTCTCAGTATATTGTTGTAATTGTGACGTCATATTTTCTGTTAAATTAAACTTTTTTTTTTTTTAATCAGATTATTATATTGTTTAAAAACATGATTAAAATTTTATTATATTTTCAGTGATCTTTTTTATTATCATTTGCACGTGGCATAAGCATCAGATTTTAAATTTTTGCAATGAAAGCTATAAAAAATGTCGGCTTCATCACAAGAAAAATCACTTTTTAACTTGTAACTTTTAAACAATTGAATTTATCGAAAAAGTTTAAATACAAATGTTGTTCTTTAGGGTAAGGCGGTAATTTGCCTGATTTGAAGTACTTTCCTATTTTCAATATTAAAGAAATTATGGGCAAATGAAAATTTCCACCCCCCCCCCCCCACCATTTCCACCCCCTTTGAGCAGGATACCCCATCTACGAACTCGACCGAGATTTTTACTGTCCTGACAACATATCCCGAGCTGGTTAAACTTAAATAAAAATTACTCCAGTTATCGTGTTCACAACTTAACATGGGAAAAAGCGTTATACATACATATATATATATATACCTATATATATATATATATATAAACTTTTGAACGGAGGGTGGTTTTGGGTTCTAGGGGTCATGATCGGTGAAGTTATGAAGAAATTTTCCAAAAGTCGTGTCATGAGAACCATTGCAATAGGTAGATCTCCTATAAGGAATCTACCTAAAATAAAGAAAGAAAGAAAGAAAGAAAAAATAAATAAAAAAAAGAAAAGAAAAGAAAGAAAGAAATAATAAATAAATGAATAAATAAAGACTAATAAAGAAAAAAAAATAACATTTAGTTACTAGAAAACACATTTAACTTAAAATTAGTACAGTTACTTTTCAATTTCAATAGTTTCTTATTTTCTGACCTAATCTGTTGTTGTCCACGATCATTGCGTTTGTTGTTGTAAATGGTACAGCTTTCGTGCAACCAGCTGACACAAGTAACATGTATAAACTAGTCCATGAGAAATAATTTAATTTAAAAATATTTTGTAACTTTACCATATATATAAACGGTTAAGAGATTTTCTTGGACTCTTTTTGTCTGTGTGTTGACGCAAATTGCCACCAAATTTTCATACTTTAGTTAATTTAAAAAAATCTAATTGTCCGATCGATAAGTTAATTAATCCGACGGATTCAGAAAATTTCCCTTTTCATTTGGTACCTTAGTTGTAACGAAATATTGATTAGATTTTTAAAAATTAATTAAAATATGAAAATAATAACCTGGTAAAAGCTTTTAAAATGAGCATTTAAATTTTTAATTGTTGCCAAAAAAAAATTACGTCTCCGCCCCCCCCCCCCTCAACATAAAATAAAATGTGCTTTCACGCGAAAAATAAAAAAAATATAGCTAAAATGTTAAACTTGCTCATGCACATGAAAAAATTAAAATATGAAAATGGAGTAAAAAAACAATTTAAATAAAGTTGCACGAGAGTTCCAAAAATTAATGGAAATATAAATGAACGTTAAATAAATAAAATAGTCGTCTGCTCAGTCACTTGATATCGAAAAACAAAGAATCGAATTCAGTAAATATTGTTCTTAAGAGCAAAAATATTAATATTGAATCATAGAATAATAATAAGAAGAAGGAGCATGGCAATACTCTTAATGCTTACAAACCCCTTCTAGTGAAATGCCAGCGAAAGCTACTTTTGCTACTCAAAACCTTAAAGAAGGGCCATAGAAAAATAATAATATCGCTGTTTGTTGTGGCAACACAACAGCTTATTAGAAACACTTATGCTCCTTCTTCCTTTATTATTATTCTATGTATTGAATATAAAATAAAAGTAATATTGTGCATTCGTAAACAGTAGAATAATTGTATTTGTGAGTTTAATAATTTTTAAGAATACTTCATATGTTTATTTATTTTCACAAGTAAGAATCGATTTTTACTTTCCGGACACTATAGTGAGGAAAGTATTGTAATGATGTCAAAAATCCGAATTTGAGATTTTGATGTTTCTATACGTTTCGAGGTGCCATGAGTCCGTTTTCACTATTTCTGCGATGATATATGTATGTGTGTGTGTATGTGTGTATGTATATGTGTACGTATTTGTGTGTGTATGTCTGTGAGTGAACACGCTAGAGTCAAAACGCTTTGTTCGAATAAGCTGAAAGTTGGTACGTATATTGTAAGTCACCATAGTACGAATCCTATAGATTTTAGTGAATCTAGCACTTATAACTTTTTTACAGGGTCACAAAGAAAAATTCTTTATCATTATGGCCTATGGGACCAAAATCTTAAAAGTACGATAGCGTCTAGACGCCTTATTCAATTGAGCAAACAATTTATATACATGTGATAGGTTACAGATACTCAATCTGTATAGATTTTAGAGAATCTAGCACTTATAGTTTTTTTAAAAGACACAAAACAAAATTCTTTATCATTATGGCCTATGGGGCCAAATTTTTTAAATTCTGATAGCGTCTAAACGCCTTATTAATCTGAACAAAAAATTTGTACAAATGTTATAGGTCACAGTTGCTCTAACTGTATAGATTTTGGTCAATCTAGCGCTTACAGTTTTTTTATAGGGACACAAAGATAAATTCTTCATCATTATGCCCTATGGGACCAAATTTTTAAAAGTGCGATAGCATCTAAATGCCATATTCAATTGAGCGGAAAATTTATATGACTATTATAAATCACTGTTGCACTGACTATAAGCATTTTGGTGAATCTAGCATTTATAGATTTTTACAGGGACACACCGAAATATTCTTTATCATTATGATCTTATGGGCTCAAAGTTCAGTAGCGTTAAAACGAACATCGTGTAATATATGGAGAAAAATACTCAAACACTCTATTATGGTTTTCTCTCTTTTGTTTGTTTAACAACTCCTCTTTCTTTACTTTATCTACAAAACTGTTAATTACTCAATGTTCGGAAAGTCGAGTGGAGTCACTCCAGATTTTTTATATTGTAGTGTAACTGTTACGTTAACTGATTTAGCAATAAATAGTTGATTCACTACCTTCATTGATTTCATAAATTTAAGAATGATTTCATTAAAAAACTTTGATCTATTGGCACGCAAGCAGCATCTGACCAAGTTTTGTACACTTCGAGTTTGATTTTAAAATTTTCCGCATTATGAACTCGGTTCATTCCTGAGCCGGGTTTTTTCTAGTTCTCGAGAAATTCCTGAAGAGTTATTAAAATTCAAACAATCATTTTTAAAAACGAGACAAAATAACCACATTTTATCTTAGACGCTTGAAGCAATCAAAATGCACATTCAAATAGGCAGTCCACTATCCATGTCTCAGGTAGCCCGATCTACTCATTCCACGTAGATCCACTATGTGAGCTATCTCTCCTACTGCGCAAAATCCCCTAGCTTTACTTTATATAAAACTTCAGCTCAACTGGATTAAAGGAAACGTATTGCAATTCCAAAAAAATATTAATTAGAAATTAGGGCAGGGCTTAGGCACACATGCCCCGCCTAAGTTTGTTACTGTTTGAAATAGTTATTGTCGTCAGAATTATACACACATGCAATATTTAATATCCGTCGAATGACAGGAAGCGGGTTAAAATTCGAGACGGAAAATTTGAACTGGAGTTGTGAGACGGGGCCTCTGGGGACCCCCCATCCGTCCTTCTAATAGACCAAGCAGTGACTGACAAGAAAGGAAAAAAAAAAAAAAAAAACCTAAAGCAGTTTTTGGGGACTGCCGATAGAAGTAAAACTAAGTAACTTGTGAATTGTATCGTCGAGTTATTAAATTATTATTTTCGAACTATTTTTGGTTCGTAAAGAAGTGTTTATGATCTGTATTATGTGATTCGGCACAATATTTGTAGCTATCCAAATTAAATGAACTAAGCCTTATATTAGGTAAAAATATTGTAATATGACTAAAATAATTTTTATTATTATTATTATTATTATTATTATTTATTTGAAAATTTATATTGAAAGCAAAAGGAAGAATATAACAGTCTGTATAAAAACATGTGCTTGTACTTTGTGAACTATGAATATACTGTGGAAAAAGTACATACATACATATAAAACTAGAAAGAGACAGATGCCAGTAGCCAGTATACTACTCGTATTAGTATACATTTTATACATACATATGTATATGAGGCATGCCGCGCCGTGCGCTACGTATATGGATATATATGTAGAGAGATATACTCTTTGTATATATATAATGTATACTAATAACGCACGAGGTATATCTATGTACATATATACACAGTATACATGTAGCTCATGGCAAGCTTTCGGTGACGATGACGCGAGTTCCATGATTATTGTTCACCCAAAAGGTGCTCAACGCGCCTAAAGAAGTTTTCACTTAAAAAAAAAAAAAAAAAAAAAAAAAAAAACACAAATTAAAAGCATATATATATATTTTTTTTCTTTTTTTGGTAGATTTTATTTTATAATGAAAATCTGATAGGGTTGCCTGGTCAAAGGTATCAAGTTTAAGAGAAACAAACTTACTTACGGTTAAAAATTTCATGGTTTACTAACCTCACACACAGTGTTCATCCACGAAATTAAGGAGCGAATTTCAGCGGAACCCTGCACACTTAAAGATAAACCCGGTATTATAATATAGAGAACTAGCAAACCTGTGCGGAATTTTCGCAATTTATTTCTTTTCTGATTTACTTGTAAAATTTGAAACTTATAAATATTGTACCAATTTTACCCCCTAATTAAAAATTTAAATTACCAGAAGAAAAATTATTATTAAATACAAATTAATATTGTGCATTAGTGAAAAAAAAAAAAAATCAAAGAAAGGTTTCAAAATAAAATTCATGGTTGACGACCCAGTTTTCATACTTCCGCAAGCTGTACAGTTTTAGTATAGGACCCCCATGACTCCTTTTAAACTTTTATCACCGTATTGATGATGACATTTTATTTATTTATTTTGGCATGATTTTTTCTTTAAAAAAAAAATTAATTCCTATTTTAATTGCCCTTTTTTGAATACTTTTTTAGTCAATTTATGATAATTCATATTCTGTATATATCTTTAAAGTATTGCTAAGTTTAAAATGACGCTTGCAAAGATTCTAAAGAAGCAACTTTTAAAAATTAATTTTTCCATAAAATGGTTTCATAAGACAAATTTCATTCTTTCTTATACGCAAGCGAAGTGTGACGTGACTGACCGTTGGTGGATGCAAGAAAAATACTTCCTATGTTAATCGCCCATTGGATTTTTTGTAAAAAATTATTAAAAATCGGTGGAAATTATTTCGCGATTTCAATCCCCATATTTAGGTATAGATATGTATTAGTTATTGTGTGCATGCGTTAGATTAAGTTGTTTTTGCTGTAAAATTGATAAAAATTGAATTTTAAATTTCAAAACTCTAGAAAAAAAAAAGGAAATGGCAAACTTCCATATTCGATTGAAAACATAAACATTTCATTCCAAAGGATGATATTTACACAATAAATATCCAACTAATCCGCGATTGTAATAAAATGCTCGCCTTCTGGTGGGCTAAGGTGAAATTAACAGTACCACAGAACGGATAGCTTTCACGCTTTCGTCGAGACGCCATTGCTTGCTGCTGCTGTATATTCGATAGGATGAATAAATCCGGCAAAAAAGATAACACATGCTGCTGTGAGTCACATTGTAACTCCAATGGATCAAGAAATCTGGAATTAAGCTTCCATTTGTTTCAAAATGACAAATTTAAAATTCCAGTTGCCTCCGCTAATGGAAATAAAGCTTTAGTTAGCAGAAAGTCTCAATGGATTAGACATTTACGAATTGGGAAAGAAGTATCGTCAAGAATGACTGTTTGTTCGAAACATTTCGCACCTGAGGATTTCACAAGTAATAATACGTTTAATTTTGTTTTAATCATAAAATATTTTAGATAAAGCTGATCGTTAACTTCGCTAACGAGCAAAAGCAAAACGATTACATTTCATGGATGTCATGGAACAACTATAGTATTGGTCCACAAGTGAATTTGGTGATTTTTCTTTGGTGATTATGGCGAAATGCCGTTTTTGCAAATGGTTGCGATGGATTCTAAACGTAAACAAAAGCGAATTGTATTACAAAGAATCCAGAAAGGCGGTGTCAAAGAAAAATCTCCAAATCCAGTTATGGACCACCTCTATAGTTGTACCTTTATTTATTTATTTATTTTTTTTAATCTACCTTTGTTGTATGATAACATATAGATGCAGTTAAAATACAGTGAAATTATTAAATAATAAAACGCAATAATTTTCATTGCATCCTATTATGAAATCGATTTTCCATGATGAAATGGCGGAGAAAGAACAATAATAAATACACGTGACTATTATATTTACTAACAACTTCAGATGAGAAAGCGCCATCTATCTATCACTACAAACGCGAATATACTAATTAAAAGGAAAAGGATAAATATTCTATCATAATTTGAAGTCAAATTTGTTTTCAAATGTCTAAATAAAATATCTGATAGATGATACTAATATGTTGCAGCGGTATAGATTTCATATCTCTCATCCTTGGCGGAAAAAAATATCGCCAAATTATATGGCGAACATATTTAATTACTTTAAAAAATCATGGTTATTGTGTGTAAATGTGTATTGTGTGTATTGTGTGTATTGTGTGTAATGATGTAAGTTGTTAAAACTTACATCAAGAGAGTAATGAATAATATGAAACAATATTTCGTACAATACATATTACGAAAATATACATCTGGCATGTATATTTTCGTATTACGTTTTTGATCGCCAAATACAAAAAACGCCATGGACGACAGAGTCTTGAAATTTAAAATTAAAATTTTGTCAAATTGACAGCAAAATAACTCAATCTAAGACATGTACACGATAACTAATACATATCTATACCTAAATATGGGGATTAAAATCGGGATATAATTTTCCTCGATTTTTAATAATTTTTTACAAAAAATCCAATGGGCGATTAACATAAGAAATCTTTTTCTTGCATCCACTGACGGTCAATGATGCCATCACTTCGCTTGTGTATTGGACCATTAAGCTGAAACCGCGTGTTTAAATATTGCCCATTTATAAATATAATTTTTTTATCCTTGCGCATTTTATTAATTACATCACTATCGTACCATTTCGACAAAATGTAATCGTAAATGTAATCGTAATCATAAAGGTGTTACAACAAGTTAATTAACTTAGTTATTGATCAAAATGGCTTTACACCCTACGATGTTGCGCTGTCAATGATTTAAGTACCAAAAATCAGAGCATTTAGCATGTTCTCCATGAACATCAATAACAAATATAAACTAAATGATGATTGTAAATGTATACAGCAAACAAAAGATGATGAATAATGATATAAAATGGATTAAAAATGATGATGTATAAAAAAAAATAACATAGATTAAATACGATTGATCAAAAATAAGAATAGAAAATGTGTTATTTCAGCAACCTCTACAGATATTGAAGACTTCGTCTGCTGTTTGTTTTTCCTCTATCATGTGACTTCTGACGTCAGGTGGGAAGAGGTCATTACTTAGAATTTAAAATGACATGTTTAAAGTTATATTTATTCGTTTCAGTTCTGGACGACACATGTAAGAGACTTCATCCAATGTGCTCAGTTACAAAAGGAACATGTGGAATAGGTATTATTAAGGAAATTGTGTGCAAATGTCCTGAAGGCTTAGCATATGAAAAACTCTTAGGATGTTATGGTAATATATATTAAGTTTGTTTATTATTTTAAAAACTCTTTTCTTTTATATTTCCAGATTTTAATATATATATATATATATATATATATATATATATATATAAATGAATATGTTGCTAGTTTATGGCTTTTGATAATATTCAAAAGGTCACTTCTTAAACAAGAAATTTGTCAAATTAATATTAAATATTATAAAAAAGAAAGGAAAATCATGTAATTTTTATAGTTTATTAAAACTTCCAAACTGTTCGTACTCGTTGCCTATATGATCATATATCGGACAGACAGAAGTACAGAGAAACAGGCAGCAGGTAGACTAGCTTAATTCATGGTCACTCTTGACATTGTCGGAAAGAGTTAAAAACACTTAATAAAATAAAAAAGAGAATTCTAGCATTTTCCAGTTATAGACCATAATGTATCAGAATATATTTGTGTGACTCTGCAAATGTTAATACTAATGAAAAACCTACTCTGTAATCACACGACTTCCCATACCTCTTAAATATATATATATATACATATAAACATTTTTTGATGTAGTGTGGTCAAAAGACATAAAATTGACCTAACCGGTCTGACGCCTAATAATTTTCTTGTAGTAACAAGTACCTATGACAAAAACACCTAAAAAATTAATTTTTATAGAAAGCTTAAATAAGGTCTGTAAGAAAGGTCTGTTTTGAAAGCAGAATTTTCGATATCTAATACTTTTCTCTCCGATCAGCACGCCTATAAACTTTTCATGGAGAAGGGTTTATGTAATAAATTGGAAAGGAATTGGCAGAGCTGTTTTTGAGATACCTACTTCCTATATAACAAAAATACCAATAAAATGAATTTTTACAGCAAGTTTAAAAAAGGTTTGTGGAACCGTATTTTCAAAACCGAATTTCCGATATTTAAAACTTTTCTCTCCAATCAGGACGTCTATAAACTTTCTCATAGCGAAGGGTTTATGTAATAAATTGGAAAGGAATTGCCAGAGCTGTTTTTAAGATACCTACTTCCTATATAACAAAAATACCAATAAAATGAATTTTTATAGCAAATATAAATAAGGTCTTTAGAACCGTATTTTGAAAACCGAATTTCTGATATTTAAAACTTTTCTCTCCAAATCAGGACGCCCATAAACTTTCTCGTAGTGAGGGTTTATGTAATAAATTTGAGAGGAATTGTCAGAGCTGTTTTTAAAATACCTACTGCTTATATAACAAAAATACCTATAAAATGAAATTTTATAGCAAACTTAAATAAGGTCTTTAGAACCGTATTTCGAAAACCGAATTTCCAACATTTAAAACTTTTCTCTCTAATCGGGACGCCTATTACCTTTCGCGTAGTGAAGGTTTATGTGGTAAATTTGAAAGGAATTACCAGTGCTGTTTTTAAAATACCTACTTCCATTCTCCCTTTGAGGCCGCGATAGCCCAGTCGGTAGAGCGCCGGGCTCGTAATTGGAAGATTGCGGGTTCGGTGCTCGAGCCGGCCAAAGACCGTCGTGTACACTAATGGTGGCTGGTGCACGTCAAATCTGTCGTGGCCGCAATGCCCTCCATGTTCCCATCAAAATTATATATCTGGGGGTCACCGAAGCGGGAGAGCGGACCCTTCCGTGGAGGATCAAAATTCTGATGGCATGTCTCCGGACCACCTCTAGGGGTGAGTCCCACACCGTCGATATTTGCCCACTAGTGCGACGTAAAACCGAACCAACCAACCATCCATCCATTCCCTCTTCCGTTTCTCCCCAAAACGTGACCAATGTTGCCGCTTTGATTGCAGTACTCCTGCCTATTTTGCTCGCCTGACGAAGGGTCGTGTTTTCTTCCGGCCCGAAGCAATTGTTGTGATTTTTGGAATTTTATGGTGTTTGTTCACAGATTTGTACTTAGTACTTTTAAGCGCCAGTTCTGTGTTTTTTTTTTTTTTTTTTTTTTTTTTAGCAAACCAATATATACGAAAAGACATCTAAAATTGGATTTATAAAACAACTTCGAAGAAAATCGTTACAGTCGTTTTTGAAATACGAATTTACAGTCCCACTTCCAGATTCTCAGGTTTTACCAAATTTGGCAAAAATATCTGTATATTAGACCTGTTTTAATTACTGCGCAGCCCTAGTGCGACGTTAAACCCAACTAACCAACCAACCAACCTGTTTTAATTGTAAAGTTTCATCGTTACATCTTTTGTCGTTCTGGAGATATGATAATCAGATCTCCCACACACACATGTGTGTAGCATCTTGTACCATGAGCTTTCATATGATTAAAATAAGTATGCAGAATTCATTTATGGTATTAATTTCTTGATTTCGTCATCTTGTTTTCAAGTGGTGGCCACTCGAAAATTTCAAATTGACATAAAAAAGATATTTTTGAATCGATTTTCTTAAAACTCTATACATAAATAGTCCATATTAGTGTGTCTAAGTTTATTAATAAACTTTATTCATCACTTTATTTAAAAATGGTGATCACCTGTAGATTTTATTTATTTATTTTTGTGTATCATACTGGTACCAAAATATGACATCATTGCTAGTAGTGGACAATCCATTCTACTTCTGGCTCATTTGATTATAGATTAACAGTAGTGGATACAGGAGCGGGTTCTTCGAAATTAGGAATGTGGCTGGTCATATAGTGGTAGTCACACATCAGCTGGTGACTTACCGAAAAGATTTTTTGGACTCGTGATACACCAAAACATGAAAAATCAGACGAAAACTCGACATCGAAATGTTTGGACAAACACAATATTTTCATTACTTACTGTAGTCGAGTAACGGAAAAAAAACAATTACAAATTTACAGTTAGTCGAGATTGTCCTCGACATAAATGAAAATATACCTTACGCACAATAATCGTAAGAACAGGACATGTAGATCCAGAATTTGGTTGGTTGTATTTACCAAACCTGTAAGGTTTGAAAAAGCAGATGTTAAAAAAAATATCTTTTTGACCAAAAAAATACTGGTGTCGATATTCAATGTTGTGGCGAATGGTTCATGTTCGGAAGCATGAACCATTTCGAACATGATCCCTCATAGAATAATAATAAAGGAAGAAGGAGCCCGTCTATACCCTAATGATTATAAACCCCTTCTAGTAAATTGCCAGCGAAAGCTTCTCTGGATTCGCAGCAGTGATGCCAGATTGTCGAAAATTATTTCCTTAACCCTTTGGGTACGGATTTATTTGAGAAAATATTTGCATGTGGAACGGACATAATTTTTGGTTGCTTGGAGTAGTATGTAAAAGCAGTACATTTTACGCAAGAATTTATTTATTTCTAAAATATTGGTGACATATGTAGTATTAAGATGTCTTCAAGTAATTAGAATTGCAAAACAAAAATAAAAAACAAAAAAAGTGAATGACGTGTCTCGGACGTCAAATGTACCCAAGGGGTTAAACAGGTGTTCAAATTTCCCCTAATAGGGTTTTTTTCCGAAAAAATCCCCAACTTGATTTCTACTAAAAAGGGAAAATAAAAATTTTTTCAAAAAAAAAAAAAAATATATATATATATATATCAAGCAGATTTAAGTGGATTTAAGCTCAGATTTTCCCCCAAATAACAATAAAGCTATTGAAAATACCTGGTCATAGGGATAAATAATTACGTTGCCAACATTGACAGAAAGTTGAAGAACTCCCCATATTTGCCCCTAAAAATTTTAGAATTCCCAAAAAAAGTCCCCACAAACATTTGGTCCCCAAAATTATCCCCAGAAGCCTCAAAAATCCCCAAAATGGGGACAAAATCCCCAATTTGGCATCACCGATTCGCAATTCCTTTAAATAGGACATCTATCCTCGGCGCATTTATCGCTGTTTGTTGTGGGTGCTGCCTCGCTGGCTGATTGACAGAGAGACGAGACGATTAAAAAATCTCGACAACAATGTGGCCAACAAGTCGCCAACCAATTAGATTGAAACATTGTTACAACCCTAGATCCGGCACTCCTAGATTTTTTAAACCGAAACCAAAATACATACGCTCCTTCTTCCTTTATTATTATTATTCTATGTGATTCATTCAAAATATTTGAAAATGGTTCGATTACCTATTATCTTTTCCTGTTTGTCTGGACGCCTCACGGATTCTTGATACGCGTGTTTTACACATTTTTAATTTTATTTTTTCCTACAATGTGTAAATCACAAGTTAAGTATATTGAATATGTACTTACTCTTAGTATTATTGGGCGCAAGGTCTTTTCTAGTATTAAACCAAGGATGCTCCAGAACTTGTAACTGATTTTTTTCCCGTATTTCATTTTGTCTGAATAAGAATTATAACAATGCTCTAGACTGAGAAAAAAATATATATACCGCCTTCATCTAGAACGGAAAAGTGATCATTTTCTAAATACCTAAATTAGAAATAAAGATTTTCAAGCCATGCATATAAGGCACGCCAATAAGCTGAATAGACGAAATGATCAAGAATTTCTAATCTATGCATTTCTAGGTGGGGAAACAATATTCAGAATATTATGAATCCTTTTTATTTCGAGAAATTCTTGCTTGATTTTCTAGAATTGGGTCATAAACCAAGATTATAGTTGCTAAAATTCGCTTTTTCTATTCGCATTTATTTGCAGAGATTTTTAAATAAGTTTGACTTTGATAATATCGGCACTCTAGAAATCTAATAGGGGTTTCCAGAACTCGCTTTCAAAGGGGATTAGAATTTATAAGGATGACATGGAACTATTTTTACTTGAGCCACAGTTCAGATTCCAGGTGGCTCTCCCTAAACTTGCAGCACATAGACACTTAAACTTTTCATTTAAGACAATAATTATCGCCATCTAAAATTAAGAGAGAGAAGGCAAAAGACTTTAGTGAACACCCTGCCTACTATGTAATGATTTAAATTATAAGACCTTTAAGAAATGTTATAAAAATGGATCGCTTATGCCCTTTTGTCGAAGATATCAATCTTATTCTGCTTTAATTTTTTTCAGATAAAATAGAAAAATGCAAGTCAATTGCACCAAAATGTTTGGATACTGGAGGATACTGCAATTATTTGGCAGACCCTATGCATTGTTTCTGTCCGGACCTCACACTTTATGAACAAGGAAAAGGATGCACAGGTAAGATGGATGCAACAGTTTCATTATTTTTATTTAACGTAGATTTACCGATCCACCAACTATTAAAACATTTATACAACATAAGGCTATATATATATATATATATATATATATATATATATATATAATATGGTTCTAGCTTGTGTAGAATGAACTACCATCACAGTACGTATGACTACTGTGATGAAAAGAGTACCCAGAATAGCGGCAAAAAACAAAAGGTATCAATTAGTCAACATTTATTTCGTCTCCTTCAACTTCAGTGCACTTCTGCCAATGTTTTTTCCAATCAACAAAACATGCCTTAAATTCGTTTTTGTGAATACCCTTCAAATTTCGTAGTTAAATTTTCTTTTATCGAATTAATGGACTGAAAACTATAAACAGGAAGAGAGAATTTTAGCCGTGGAAATAAGAAAAATCACACGGCGCCATATCAGGAGAATACGGTGCTTGTGAGGCTGTATTTGTTGAATGTTTGGTTAAAAATTGACAAATAAAAACTGCAATGTGATAGGACATATCATAATGCAAACCCAAAAGTTTTCTCTCCGCATTTTAGGTCGTTTTGAAAGTATTATTTCTTGCAAACAGCGCTAAATACTCAAATAATAACCTTTAGTGACTGTATGTCTAGCTGGTAGGAATTCATAACGCACAAAACCGCGAAAATCAAAGAGAACATTGAGCATTACCTTGGTTTTGGAGCGAGTTTGATGTGGTCTTTTCGGTTTTGCTTCAGCTTTCAAGCGCTATTCACTTGATTAAAGTATTTCTGTGTCGAAATTAAAGATCTAACAAGAAAACTTTCAAAAGGTGTCATCTTCAAAAAATATTGAAAAAAAAAATAAACATATGTGATTCTACTCTTCATAAAACACCAGAAAGTGAAAAAATTATCGGCTGAATTGAATTACAGTGACCGCAAAAAATTATCAAAATTAAGCATTTTTGGCAATTTAGCGCTGTTAGGCGATAAGTTCGAGATTGCCGTGTACGAACAGAACCGTGTTTTGCTTCTCCGCCAAGTACTCAAAATCAATCGCCTGGCAGTGTGAAATCGCCAAATATGCTTAATTTTGAAATTTTTTGTGGTCGCTGTAATTCATTTCAGCCGATAATTTTTTCATTTTCTGGTGTATTATGAAGAGTAGAATCACATATATTTTTTTCAATACTTTTTAAAGATGATACCTTTTGAATGTTTCCTTGTTAGTATAACTCGAAATGCGACGCGTGTCGTAACCCTAAACGTTCTTTTAAAATTGCTTGGCAGGAATCAATTAATATAGGAAGTAGTTTAATAATATCTCTCATTGTCAAACGACAATCACCAAGTATCAATTCTGTGATCTTATGGATTTATTGGTCATTAATTGAACTTTTTATACCAATCAAATGCTGTTGGTTTTGACAAATAGTCGCCTTTAAAAGCTCTTTCCAGTTTTCTCATTGAGAAAACAATATTCAATGCTTGTTGTTTGCTCAGTAGCATTCGTCATTTCGGAAAATCAACAGACAGTAAATTTTTGTCTGTCCTCGCTTTGATATAAACAAATTTATTTGCAGAAGATAAAACTGAATAATTTTCTGACTGCTGGCAAGTGTTTCTTAGATGTTGTGAAAATGTTTGATGAATGTAAGCAAATGATATTTTATTATAGACGATTTTAAATGAAGCATTTTGAATACTGTTGATCACAGTAATATAATAATAACAGGACACTTGGTGTTGGAATATTAAAACCCGAATAAACTACTACGTCAGAAACGCCAAAGAAAAATATTGGAAATGCATACAGCTGTTTCGGTAGTCTTAAGCGTACCGTCTTCATTGCAAAAAGAATTCTGATTCTCCAGATTCAGAATTCTCAGATTCAGAATTATTTTTGCACTGAAGACGGTACACTTAAGGCTACCGAAACAGCTGTATGCATTTCCAATATTTTTCTTTGGCGTTTCTGATGTAGTAGTTTATTCGGGTTTTAACAGTAATATCATGTTTGATTTAACTTTTAAGTATAATTCAACAAACGAGAATGTGAATAGAGTGATATAGTAACTGAACTTCAAAGTTTTATTTTAAAACTTATAATTTTGTGTCCATTAATTATTTGGTATACTAATCAGTAACAAAAAAAAAAAAAAAAAAAAAAAAAGAATGTTTTTGTATGACGAGCCAATAAAAATACTCTGGTGCTGTTATAGTTAAATTTTAAATCGTTTTCCAAGTTTTAATTAAGTACTTTTTGAGTACTACTTTCGAATTGCACACAAGAAGTGCGCAATTTTATAATTATTTTAAATTATTATTATTTTAATCGGATATAATGGTCTGGTATGATACAGAAAAAAAAAACTTTGTAAAAATTAAACAGTATTTTATTATATTTTATTTTTAAAAAATATTTGAAACTCTGTTTTGCCCCAATACTTTTTTGACTAATTGTACCTACGACTTTACACGGTTTTTCGTGACGTCTGTATACACGTAATGTGAGTGTGTATGTAGATGTGTATCTTGCATAATATAAAAAGGATTCGAAGTAGAACGTTCTTTTTTTATTTACTTTTAACAAAAACATACACTATTTTTTTACAATATATTGTATTGCACTTTCCAGATAATATTTGATTGAGCACGCTGCTCCAAATGCGCTCACATTCAAACTCAAACATGCAAATACGTTTTTAAATGGTTTAAAAATGGTTTAAATACTAAATCATTCATATTTTTCTTTCCTTACAAAAAGTATGCAAGGAAGTATTGTAATCCCGATTTGCGAAACGGATTTTGTATCTCATATAGCTGAAAAACGAATGTTTGTAAAATGTTACAAATTTATATTTCTGACTCTCATGACATCAAGTTTGTTGTACACCTCTAACTTTGGTCTTGACTAGAGCCCCTAAATAAAATAATAGGCCGGCGCATCACCGCCATTTTTTTGCCTCCGAAGAGGACAGCATTCGCTCTTGGCGTCGTTATCGCTTCCCTAATGATTTTAAGAAATCTTGATCTGAAGCTAATCCGGTCAAGATAAGAGCAATAAGCAACAATAATAATCCTAAAAACACATTTTTTTCACAATACGTTGTCAGGATGTCATTTTATTCTGAGGATATCTTATAGATGTACTGGGGTAAGATGTGTTGTTAGGACGGTTTCTGTTTCTTTTACAAAATCTCGCCAAAACTCAAATACACAGTCTGCGAACGCTTTATATTCACTTCTTGAATGATTATAGCAGTTTATCGCTAAACAAACTTCCATATCATAGTTTACTTAGCTAAAATTATGAAATATAATAAAACAAGTTGCTTTAAAGTAACGTAAGACGATAAAAAAATGTTTGTCGTTTGTTTATTAGAGAAACGCGCTGGGTACACGTGGCAACCCTAAGGCAACAAAATGTCTGATGCGCCAGCTCGTATATATAGGAGCCTTAGTCTTGACACAAGCTCCCGTTTTAGACGATTTTTCGTGATGTCTGTATGTATGTGTATAGCTCGCATAACTTAAAAACGGTTAGACGTAGAACGTTGCAAATTCGTTTTTAGGTTTGTTTTAACATCTTTTGCGCAGCTGCCTTTTTGATCTTTCTGTCTTCTGTGACATTCCGTTTTGAAGGAATTTACGAAAATGATATTTATAATGATCAAAAATACAAAATTTTTTCCCATTATATATAAGTAGTTAGTTGTAGGGCGACTAAGGCGCCCATTGAAAAATGATCATTTCATTTTATTTGTTTCTAACTTCAAATAAATCATTTGCCCATGCGAAATTTTCGCACTTTATCTCTTCGTTATCTTTGCAATTTAAAATTATTATTTTACTGATGTCATTTTTTCATATGCATAAGCAAATTTAATATATATATATTTTTTTTTTTCACATGAAAGCATATTTCAGTTTATGCTGAAAAAAAAAATTGGCAACAATTAAAAATTTAAATGTCTATTTTGAAGCTATGTCTATTTTCATATTTTAATTGATTTTAAAAAATCTAATCAAAAATTCGTTACAAATAAGGCACCAAATGAAGGGAGCGATTTTTCTGAATCAGTTGGATTAAACAGCTTATCGAACGGACAATTAGATTTTTTTTAAAGTTAACTAAAGTATGAAAATGAGGTGGCAACTTGCGTTTACACACAGACAGAGTCCAAGGAAATCTCTTAGCTTTTTTAAGTGTGACAGAGTCAGTCAGTGATGAACGTAACTATATATGCTGATGTACCATTATACAGATTTCAAGAGAAGCTTTGCCATTTCGCCTTTTCATTAACATTTCGCCAAGTTTCGCTAATGTTAGATCCCGTAATCATATTGTTATGAAAGTTGTCAACATTTTTGTATGTAGAAAGTAGTTCGTAAAGTCATAAGCAGGTTCTAATCAACGAATGTACTTTACTTAATGAATATCTAGGAGACAGTAAAATAAAATTATCTTTTAATCACAAAAATCAGTAATCAAGGAATATTCTCGAAACAATAAAATGAAATAGGCATTCGCACCATAAAAGTCGATTAAACAACGATAAGCACACCATAGCGCAAGAATTTCGCTAATTCAGGAACAATGATTACCTGCATAGGTTTAAGTCTGAATAGAGTATGAATTCACCGAGAGTCTTGTCAGTAGTTTATAGAATTTTTAATGTAGCTCTGACTAGAAACCAACGAACCATTCCGGAAAATTGCAGAACACGACTTCTTTTGAAGTTAGAATTTCTAAACTTTACGAGTCCTAAATTACCAATTTTCGTCAAGTTTGGGTGCCAAATTGCTAAGTTGCGAAGTCTGTAGCCAACGTCCACCTTCGTGGAAGTGAAAAGATTGCCGATTGTTCCCATTTTTACTGTAATAAAGTGTAGAAAGCAGTACATAAGGAAATAGGCAGGATCTAGTCTACAATCATTAATAATGACTTTTCGCTTTCTAAAGTCTCATTAAGGATTTTTAAAAATTTCGAAGAAGTTAGTTCTGCGCTAGAAACCAATGAATCATCTTGAAAAATTCCTGAACTCTGTTCTTATTGAAATTAGAGCTTCCGAACTTTAGCAACGCTAAACTTCAGTATTTTGCCAAATCCGACACAACTTAACGAAAATCAATGCTGGAAATATAAATTTGGCGACTTTGTGAGATTATCGACGAAATTTTTCGAAAAATAGTAATTCAGGGATTGAGTTAGTGAGCCCTTTCTCAATTTTAACGGAGTTAATTTTTGGTATAATGTATCGTTTCTCGTAATAATTTTCGCCTCAGAGAACAAAAATAGCCATCTACACACGAGTGAAATATAGATATAGTAATAAGACATAGATTGATCAGCGAGAGGGAAAAAGTGATGCCTTTTTTTTTTCGGGAAAAGTCATTCTAATGGCTGCCTTTCCCTGAGTAAATCACACACAGGAATACACACGGATAATTTAGTAAATAAAATTTATAAATAATTTATTTACTGAAGGTGAATGAAAAACTCCAGATACAGTTTCAAATTCATTTTTCTATTTATTCTTTTTTTCAACACTCTCTAATGGCTGATTTTAGAACTTTTTTTCGGCATCAAAATTTTTTGCTTGATAACATGGGGATGATAGATCTAAATATATTACTATATCTATGGAGTGAAATCAATTACATTCTAATCTATATATTTGCCAATAAGAGATTCTGTAATAAGCTGTGAAAATACTATTCCAGAAAAAGCGATATTCCCGCTATGCACTCTATATGATTCTATTATCATAAGTTTTGTTGTTTAAGTAATTTTTTTTTTTTTTTTTTTTTAAGATATATTTATAGACTAGCATCTGGCGATATAATTACGAACCCGTTACCAAAGACGAAAATGTCAGTGTTCTCTTAACAATATGTATATTTCAATGTGTATAAATAAATCATGTGTTGGGTGGTGCACTAATCAGACGTTTTTTTTCTTTCTCGAAACGATTTAAGACCAAAATGAAGTGAATCGCTTAAATATCGTGCTCATGTTGATTTCAAAACTTTTGAGTTAACTTTCTTAAATTCTTACATTTTAAGATATTTTGCTTACTTTTAAGCTTAAATAGTTTAATATCCTTTTTAAAGGAACAAATTTTACATTTAATAGAATCGCTGATTTACTTTTCATTTTTCAAATTTTTATTCTCTTTTATTCCAGATATTTCTGCTATGAATATTGATTATACCTATGTGTATATTGCTGTTGGAATTTCTCTGTTTTTACTTATAGCAGCTGCAAATTTATTTTGTAATTGGAGGTGAGTATATAAATTATTTAATAGATTTAATTTTTTTCTAATCATATATAAAACAATCTTTTTGATTCAATACTGATGTACAGTGTGGGCCAAAATATATATATATATATATATATATATATATATATATATAAGAAAAATAAAATAAGACAAAAAAAAAAAAACTTTTTATACGCGAGGATAAAAAATAATATTTAAGCAATATTTAAGCATGCGGACTCAGTTCAGTGAAATAATAACAACAGTGGGGGAAAAAAAGTTGGCTATAAAAAAAATATTACTCCTTTCAGAACAACGTATATTAGCATCGTGAACTACATTAGCACTTATCAATGTGCATAAAATTTTTAAAGTGATAATGACGTCAATTTTTGTGAGATGCATAATTTAACTTTTTATATTTTTCTAACGTTCACGTTGAAATAAATGTATTTATTTTTATGTCGAAAGAAAATAAACTCGTATTTTTTATTTTTATTTATTTATTTATTTATTTTATTTTATTTATTTTTTTTTGGGGGGGGGGCAAAAATTAAATTATAGCTAAATATTTTAATGGCTATTTTATTGCTATTAAGAGCTTATTACTTTCATATTTTAATTAATTAAAAGAAAACTATTCGAAAATCTGACTTCGAAGTATTGTGTTGTTACCGGGTTCTGAGCTACTATGAAATTTCAAATGTCTAGCTAGTAGGTATGTTAGTTAAAAATAGATTGCAAGATTTGTACCGGACAAACAAACAAGAATAGAAGTTAATTAAAAAAAACAAAAAAAAAAAAAAAAAAAAAAAACGCACTGCAGAAAAAATGACATTTTTTTCATTTGTTACAACTTCAAAACTAATGATTGAAACAAATGAAACTGACATGATTGCATAATACCAAAGAGTTAAAATCTCCCTATATGCACATTCTTGATTTAGTAATTCGCCTTATCGCACTCCACGAAGTACTTAACAAAAATGTACACATAAATTTCTTTTCAAAAGTAATATAATAAGCATATGCTTTACTTTCTATTGTGATTTATTATATGAAACAAAACTATTTTTTTGTTAGGTCTAAACAATTACTTAAGAAAAATATGTATTCCGCATTGAGAAACTCAGCCTTTATAGGGAATTAACTTCTTTAATGCGCAATGGAATAGTGGTTATACGGTTTTTTAATATAAATCTCAGAAATTTTACTATGCCAAATATCATAAGTAATTTTTTCTAGTTTTTGCAAAATTGTAGTCTGCAAATTTCGAATCCCTCCCCCTTTTTTGCTGAAACGTCAGTGGAGGCCCTCTGTTGAGACTCAAAAAGATTTTGGGCTCCGTCTGTTTGTCTGTGTGCTTGTCGCGCGATAGCGGCCGCAAAAATCATACTATTGGCTTGAAAATTGGTACACATGTTCAAGATCCCTACGAATTCAGCTGTATAGTTTTGGGTGTGCATGCCGTTAGTAGTTCGTGTACAGGGACACGCCAAAATTTTCCTTATTATTACGACCAATATGGGAAGAATTTATATGTACCGCGATAGCGGCCGCAAAAATCACACTATCCACTTGCAATTTGGAGCACATGTTTATGAGATCAACAGAAATAGCTGATAGTGTTTGGTGTGCATTCCATTTGTCGTTCGGGTACAGGGACACGTTAAAGTGTTTCTTATCGTTACGGCCTATTGGAAGAATTTGTATGTACCGCAATAGCGGACGCAAAAATCCTTCGATTGACTTGCAAATTGGCACACATGTTCAAGCTTTCCATAGAAATAGCTGTATAATTTTTTATTACTATATTGTTTATAAACTATGTACAGGGACACGCCTAAATTCTTAGCGTTACGGTGTATGGGGTGAATTTCGTTTAAACGCATTTTAACATCATTACTTTGCAATGAACAAAATAAAATTAGCGTACGTGAGTAAGGTGCTTAAACGTACGTTGTTTGAAGAAAATATGTGCTCTTAGGCTTTTTAATTAATGTACAGGACCCTACAAAAGTGTTCTGACAACGTCACGTAATCATCCAAACAATGTTAAATTTGGAACAATTGTTAATGAAAAACACAGAATAAGCTGAATAGTTTTTACTGGTGTATACAATGTTTTGGGTTCGTTTCCACGGGTACAGAAAATAATTTCGTACATTAGAGCCTATGGACAATTTTTTTTATGTAAGCGGACGTTAATGTATTTATGCTCCATTGAAAATAATAGAATAAACATACATTGTAAAGATGTTTAAAAGCATGCTTACTCTTAAACAAGATATGTATAGACTAAATAATTTATTTATGGGACAACACAAAAGAATTCCGATTACGTACTGTAATCATCCAAGTGACGTCAAAAGATTGATTAATAAGTTATACTTAGTTATGTGCATTCTTATTATTGTCGTATATAATAATTGTGGCTAGTTTTCTGGGATACATAAAAGAATTTCGTGCTATTACGGTTTATAGTCGGTATTTCTTAAAAGTGTATTATTTTAACATGGTTACACCCCCATGAAATATATTGGAATTTTACTGGAATTGTAAAAGCATGTTTTTCGGCGAAAAAGTGTGGGCATAGAATTGATAATTTAGTTTACAGGGTTACACAAAATAATTCTGGTATGCTATGTAATCTTTTTGCATGAAATTAGGTACAAATATTTATGAATTTTAGGGAAATAACACAAGACTGTCAGTTATTAAGAACATATATATATGACATACAGATAGGTATAGAAAGAGAGATACAGCGGGGGGTTAAGGCATCTGTTTATGTATCAAGTCAATCGAATCAATATATACATTATATAATAAGGAATAAATAAAAATGACCTGTTGAAGAATGTGTGATGCAAATAGGACGTTGAGGCTCTTGATATGCAGATCCACTAATTATAGATTAAAAATATTCGAGCGGATTGAGATTAGGACAATTTCCAGTTCTGGTAAAGAAGAAATTCTACGATATTCTTTGTGGGACTTAACTTACAGTGAAAACAGTTATGATTACCCATAGAATTGTAGGTGTTCATAGGAATGGATATGTAATTTTAGCAATTTGAATCAAATAAAACGTACCACAGACGCCCTGTAGCAAAGTGCATTATCGACTTGAAATGCGGATTGCAGAAAATTCTGATATACCTCCAAAATAGTCGGTCAGGCAACAATTTTATAATGCCCGTGTTTTATTTCGAGTTAATTGATCCCTTAAGTATGAAAATTTGCCACTCTCCTTAAAATGTTAGGCACCTCTGTACCATAATGTACGGAGAATGTGTACCTGTTTAAAAATGCAATTTTCATTAATTTTGGTCAATTTTTCGTCGTCCTACTAGCTGTTTCCGTCAGTTTAAAATTAGAGAAAACCAGTTCAGCCCAATAATTAACTAATAGTTTTCTTTTACATTTTATTCAATTCAAGTATTTTTTTCCTTTAAGTTTTCCTTTCTCTTACCCTTACGGTAGAGAAAGTATTATTTAAGGGTCAAATTTTCTAAAGCGAGATTTGTTATATTTACATAGTCTGAGGTCCCCTGAATACGAAAATCATGTTTTTAGCGAATGGTCCATGTGTCTGTCTATCTGTGTGTCTGTCTGTGTGTTTTATCAGCATATCTCAAGAACAGATAGTAGCAGAAATTCCAAACTCAGTATTCTAAATGTGTATATAGGAATGCTACACTAAGCTTTTCCTTGAGAGGAAGCAAATGGTTCGTGTACAGGGACACTCAAAAGTATTCCAATACATTTCGTCTATGGAGGAAATTGCAGGTAAATAGAGTTTAACATCTATAGACTGCACTAAACCAAATGAAACGGATATATATTTTTTGTAATAGAGATAGTCAACTGAGAAAAAAAAATTGTGTATGTAGGAGTCTCCCCTCCCCCCCCCTGGGGGGAAGTCTCCCCTCAAGGGGAGTAAATTTTCATGATGGGTGTCTTTCAAAAGAGTTCACCAATACCTTTAAAACGAATGGTCGAACTATCGACCTGCGATAATTTAAAATAAAGTTATCGATTTTTTTCATTTTTAACTTCTTTTTTTTTTTATGTAACATTGAGAATAAATTAACTTTTTTTTTTAATATTTTGAATGTTATACTATTTCACTAATATGCAAATCGTCTGCATTAGCATGGAAGTTAATTTTTTTAAATAATAATTTTAATAAATTATTTTTACTGAATGATTTTCTGTAGGAAAATATAGAAAGTCATGTGATGGCCACAACACACTAGTTATTTGTTGTTAGTGGATGTGCTTTACTAATAATATTTTTCCATTTCCAGGAAAGCTGTTCGGGAGTTGAAGTAAATTCCTCATAGAGATATGGTAAATAATGTATGTTTTAAGCTAAACATTCATCGCTTGTTTTTTGTATATTTACACGTTTTGAGGCTTCTTGATTACAGTAGTCAAGTTTTTTAACGTTTGATCTTTGTCTGTGTGTCTTAGAGTAATTTAAAAACGAATAATTTTAGGAGATACAAATGTTGTATTTTGAAGATAATATAAGTCTGTTGCTGGAACAGTTTGATATAGTATTAAATATTAAATTACAGTATTAAATTTCAGAGTAAGAGAAAGTCGTGTGAGTGATACACCAGATTATTTTTCTTAATATTAGCTTTTTTTTTTTTTTTTCCCAGATCTTCTGGTTTTTAACCTGCTTTTTTTTGTTGCTGTACTGTTTTTGAAGAAATTATTTTACTAAAGACTTTTTTAATCTTTTCAAAGTTCTGAACATGATACGAATCAATTTTTTAAACATTTGCTTTTAACTTGCAGTCATCTCGCTTGGAATTTGAATGTCGCTACCTAAAGATAAATTTCCGGTTTAAGCTGTAAAAATAATTTATATCTTGCTAAAAACTATCTCAGCAATATTTCGTTAATATTTAATTATTTTGCCATCTCGCGTATTAAAATATTTTTTGATTTTCATTCTAAAATTGATACAATTTGCGGCATCGTTATTTGCTTTATTCTTGCCATTTTTGAAATACTTTCTAAAATTATAATTTTCCTGTCAGTTGCATTTTGTTTTTAACGCTGCGCTCAATTCTTAAGTTTACATGGAGGATGACGTAATAAAATCTGTTCGAAAATTTGCTTTTTAAATGATTAAATTAGCGAGTGCAGAAAGAGAAAAAGAAAATATCCAGTTGGGATTTTTTTTTTTTTTCCAAAACTGTACGTTATGTTCAGTCGAATCTTATACAGCACAACTGATATTAGTGTTAAAGTTTATATAAATATTAAAAAATTTATTTGTCTATGGAACCGCATGCCCTCGCAGAGAGTAGTGTGCTTAAGGCGTCACGAGAAGTATCAATGATTGCCGAATAGTTCAAGGCACAGATTTTAAATGTTTAGAAATTTTTATCCTTTTAATTAACAAAGTTATTAATTAAAAACGTCTGGTTAATAAAAGTACTCCATTTGCCACATTGCAAAAAAATTCTCTTATGATGCTGCTATCAGTCATGACGTCATTTTCCACTGGAAATATAAAATGTGATCCATAGTGTAAACATATATATGTGGTGTATATCATCAATGTGTTCCTGAATTAACCTATCGGTGTTCTGGTAAGTGACGTCACACAAATATACAGGTACCTGTGAACTGTATCGTCCAATCAACGATTTGTTTAATCTCCCTATACTTGTGTTCATGCTAAAACAGATGTCTTAAAAATGTAAATACACTGATGGAAAAAAAAATCCCAACACCAAGAAAAAATTATTGTACAGTAATGAAATTTCAGCAATACATTTCTCAAGGTAACATATTTAATTGATTAAAGTTTCAAGATCACATGTAGAAGCATTGGCGAGAACAGCCATTTCAAATGTGAAATGTTGGTACATTAGTAACCGGTGTAACCGCCAGAATTTTGAATGCAAGCATGCAAACGTGCATGCATTGAGTCGTACAGGTGTCAGATATCAGTTTGTGGGATGGAGTTCCATGCCTGTTGCACTTGGGCGGTCAATGCAGAGACGGTTAATGCTGGTTGTGGATGACGCTGGAGTTGTCGTCCAATGATGTCCCATACGTGCTCGATTGGAGAAAGATCTGGTGATCTAGCAGGCCAAGGCAACATGTCGACACTCTGTAGAGCATGTTGGGTTACAACAGCGGTATGAGGGCGAGCGTTATCCTGTTGGAAAACACCCCCTTGAATGCTGTTCATGAATGGCAGCACAACAGGTTGTATCACTAGACTGACGTACAAATTTGCAGTCAGGGTGCGTGGGATAACCACGAGAGTGCTCCTGCTGTCATATGAAATTGCTCCCCAAACCATAACTCCAGGAGTAGGCCCTGTGTGTCTAGGCCGCAGACAGGTCGCTAGCAGGCGTTCACCTGGCCTCCTTCTAACCAACACACGGTTATCATTGCGACCAAGGCAGAAGCGGCTTTCATCAGTAAACACTACAGATCTCCACTCCGTCCTCCAATGAGCTCTAGCTTGACACCACTCACGTCGCAAACGGCAGTGGTTTGGAGTCAGTGGAATGCACGCTACAGGGCGTCTGGCTCGGAGCTGTCCTTGAAGTAACCGATTTGTAACAGTTCGTTGTGTCACTGTGGTGCCAACTGCAGCTCAAATTTCAGCTGCAGACGCAGTACGATTAGCCACAGCCATACGCCGAACACGGCGGTCTTCCCTCTCAGTAGTGCCACGTGGCCGCCCGGAACCCGGTCTTCTTGAGGCAGTACATTCCCTTGACCACTGCTGCCAACACTCATGCACAGTGGATACATTCCTGCCAAGTCTTTCTGCAATATCGCGGAAAGAAAACCCACCTTCTCATAGCCCTACTACACGACCTCGTTCAAAATCAGTGAGCTGCTGATAATGGCTTCTTCGTCTTCTTAGAGGCATCCTTGACTAACATTAACCCACTACGTCAAATCTCAACTGTAAATAACGATCACGAACCTTACAGCGCTCATTTAAAGCAAACCTCATTTGCATGTTCATAGTGTCGCTACTAGAGCCACACTCATGCGCGTAGCTCGAAATTTGAATCGACGTCATTTTTCCGATGTATAAACACGCCTACCAAATTTCGTTTATCTAGCACAGTTCCTTCCTGGTGTTGGGATTTTTTTTTCCATTAGTGTATATATGTGTGTGGGTGTCGATATTGCTATTAGTAACAAAAATATTTTTCATCTTCAAATGAGTAATAAAAAGCGTTATCTTGAATATTTTCAATAAAAAAAAAATGAATTTAGGTCTGCAAATACCTTTTTCCCTCTACGGTGATATTCCCTTAGCGGAATGGGGTGAAAAGGAAGTGAAAAATGTGAATATGATTTGAATTAGTGTATTTGTCTATTCTACTGTCCGTTTGTCCGCCTCCAGTGTCCGTAGATATTTTATGAATTTTTTATTTTTACTTTATTCTATACTCAGTAATTAATCTAGCAAGATTTGTATATATATGTATGTATGCATATTTCACTGTTTTCGAAAACGGGCACGTAATTCGATACGTCTTTGTGCACCTATTAGCCATTTAAACTTTATCCATAATTAAATTTTTGCCAAAAAAAAAATTATGGGTTCTTTTTTTTTTTTTTTTTTTTGACAGGAAAATTAATACATTTATTTAAATGCGAACAACAAAAAATTATTAAAAAAATAAAAAAAAAATTATGCATCTCACAAAAGTTGATGTCATTATCCATTTAAAAAAAATTATACACATTGATAAAGTGCTAATATAGTTTACGATGCTAATATATGTTGTACTAAAATGTTCCTTAAAAAAAAAAAAAAAAAAAAACTGCCCATGACGTCACATTCTCAGAGTTCTTCAGAGTCCTATTCTGAGTGATTGCACTTTAAGGATTGAGCTCTAAGCGACTGGACATTTTTCGTGAGCTAAGCGAAAATTTCTGCTCTGGAGCATTTGAAGTTATTTGTTTTACGTCTGTGGAGGAACAAGGGACTATACTTCTTGGACTGTTCCAGAACATTCATCGAATAGTGACTTTTACTGTACGAGTAACAGCTTCAACTACTTCCAGAATATTCGAAGAATTAACACTGCTATTGGACTGTTTTCGAAAATATTCGTTTTAATAATAGTTTTATTGTACAGATTCGAGAAGTTCAAAAAACGTTTGATAATGCCAAGGAGGTCCTATACTAAAGCTGTGACGAAAATAGTCGGAAATCGAAATATATTTATTTAAACGTTTCAATTATTCAATTAAAAAGAAATGATTTAAATAAAGTGCCCAGCGAAGCGGGCAAAGCCTGCCAGTATAAATAATTGTAGAAATACGTAAATATAATAAAAACTAGTTGGCATAGGTGGACTCTGCTCAGTTCCCCATCATATTTATTTTCTCATAAATTTCTAGTGCGAGACATATTATAATCATGTTAAAAGAAATGAATTTGACCAAAGCTTGATACAGCGACAGAATGAAATCCCTGCCTAATAGGCTATCCACCGTTCACATCGATATATTTATCTTATTCTAATCTATTAATTTATTTTATCAGAGTCAATTCCGTTGTTTAGTTTTCATGCTACTATTTTCAATGCGATAATCCTCAAAATTCAGATTTATATGAAAAATTTACAATTTCGCTATATTGATAAAATCGTAAATTACGAACAATTTACGAAAATTTCCTATTAGAATATTTGTATTCAATCATGTTCAAACAAATATCATAGATGTAATTTTGAAGTTTTCTGATGTATTTGTGATCCTCAAAATGGAAGTTTATGCTCAATTTTGCCATATTCTGACATGTTAAGTAAAGTGTAAATTCCAAATAACTTACGAATTTTTTAAATTGAAAAAATCACAGTCTATGATATTCATGCCAGTATCCTACATAATATTTCGAAAGTGGTTTGACATCTTTGTGGTGAAAATATCCCTCAAGATTGACGTTTATGTGAAATTTTGCTCTATTCTGCCATGTAAAGAAATTCGTAAATTTCCAATAACTTACGAAATTTTAATATTCGAAAATTCACAGTCATTAATACTCATGCCAGTGTCTTAAATAATATTTCAAAAGTAGTCTGATATCTTTACGATGAAAATCTCTCTCAAAATTGACGTTTATGTGAAATTTTGCCTTATACTGCCATGTTAAGAAATTATTAAATTTCCAATAACTTGCGAAAATTTCAAAGTAGCATATTTATAGTTACCGATGTTCATTCCGGTATCAAAACGGATATTTTAAAACTGGTCTGACATTTTTACAGTAAAAAGTTTCCATTTAATGCACGTTTAAGTGAATTTTTGTCCTATTCTCCCACGTTAAGAAAATCGTAAATTTCTAATAACTTACGAAATTTTTTAATTCAAATGTTGCAAATGAATAATGTTCTTGCCAGTATCGAAAAAAGTATTTTAAAATTGATCTGATCTCTCTGCGATCATTTGTTCGTGAGATATCGTGTACAGACTAACGAACTAACGGAATAACACACTAACAGACATCCTACAGACAGACACCATACAAATTTTGTCATTTTCGGATTCCTCACGCCAGAAAACGTGTAGAAAAGTCAAAAAACCGACATTGAAAATTTTCACGATTACCAAAGTTCCCCATACCTATAGTATGATGGGGAACTAATAATTGTAGAAATAATCATAGATACGAAGCATTGTACATTTAACACTAAACAATTGATAAAAGAAAAAAAAAAAAAAAAAAAAAAACACGCCTTTGCTTGTCATTGGCAAATTCCTTCAAATAATAACTTGAAACTTAACATTTAAACGTTTGTTATAAAGGGGGGATAAAAATACTATAAAGCCTAGAAAACAGTCTTATACATTCGTGAAAAAAAGTGTTCGATTTCCATATATGCTCGATATTCGACTGCAGGTTTTCTATGAATTTACACGCTTGGAAATGCTCTCAACACGATCTGACTTTTTTTTTAAAAATGTCCGTCTGTCTATGTGTGACCAAAATTTCATGGCAGCTCTAAATCATGAACTAATGCATAAAATTTTATATTTACTTACATCTCCACATAAATAGGCGACTATCAACTTCTAGTAATTATTGGCCAACTCCTGGCGCTGCTAATTCGAGATTTCCTTATTTAATGGAAAGCTATATCTCAGCTACTGTAATGTATCAATACACAAAACTTGACATGTGAGTGGAAAACTATAGTATAGTGGAAAATTATAGTGGGAAAACTGTGCCAATTTAATTTTGTGCGTATCGGTATGGAAATTTTTCCTATGTACGATAAGGGTATTTTTCAGCCTCTATTGCGTATAAATATACCAAACGATATGAGAGATAGCCATATAATATCTATATATATATGCTCAGTTAATTTGGGTATATATCGACCAACTAGTATCGGCACGCCGCTTTTAGTCAGCTTCTTAATCAGGTTTTCCTTTTGGCTATATATCAGGATCTATTGGTTAAATATGTATCAAACTATCGTTATTTGGAGAAGATAGGATTAAATTTTTGTGCATGTTACTTGGTAGGTTGCGCGCTGTTATACAGATTAATGTAGAAGAAAGTTTTGTGATGGCCATATGTTTTTTCCCTTTTTTACTCCCTCATGTTATTGCACGAGGATATTTTCCTTTGAATTCGTAAGTTCGGGGAAACAATAAGAATTTAAGTCTTCTAAATTTTACGCGAAAGCATTTGTGTATCAAATCTGTTTGAAAAAAAAAAAAAAATAAATAAATAATAATAATCTGGTGTGCCCCTCACACGACTTTCACTCACCCTGAAATTTAATACTATAAATACAGATATGATATTAAGGAGTAAGATAACGAGTACTGTAATGTAAACTTACGTTATAACAATTCAAATTAGGCTCTTAAACAGCTTTATTTGACAAATAATTCTGTGTGAGGGGGCTACCGCTCCCCTCAATCCCCCGTTTTATTATTGTACCTACATTTATAGAATTAAAATCTGTTATTAAATTCAAAAGTTCATTTATAATTATTCAGAAAACTTTTCCCACGCAACTTTCCTTGTAGCTTATCAATCTTGATCAAACTTTCCTAATAACAAACGTAATAACTTTAAAATAAGGCATTTGAATCACCTGGAATTATTTGTTTTTAATTTAAGGTAAACGCACCAGTAGTACCCTGTACCAGTAATGGACACTTTTAATTTTAAACTCGGAAAATAAGCTACCTAAAATTTCTGAAGATTCGAACAATGTTCAGAAAGGGAGTTATAGTCCTTTACTGTTAAACCCTTTAACAAAAAAATAATTCCTGCCATTTGTTTTAAAATAATGTTAGTTTAACTAAAAAAATTTGCACTTTTTGTGATTTTGCCCTTTTCTTCTTATCACTTTGAATAAGGAAATGAAATTCTATTTGTTCGCACTCTGCTTATTTTTAACTGATTTCTTCTACCTTTTGCTTTCATATGACTAAAATAAGTATGCAGAATTCATTTATTGTGCTATTTTTTAAATCTTGTATTAACACATAGTATTTTTATGGGTGTCCACTACTGGTGCCAAAAAATTTTATTATGACAAATAGTGGACAGCCCTGTTCACTACTGGCTCATATGGCATTTAATGCCAGATCCAGCAGTTTACACAATTCTAGCAACTTTAGAGTTGAATTTTAAAGCAAAAATTCAAAGGGGTCAACTACTGGAACAAAAAAGTGTCCACTACTGGCTCATTTTAAGCTCTTCAGATTTTTGATTTTTTACATATATAAATGCTACAATTAGCAATTTTCATAATACAGTCGTGTTAAGAAAGAGTTAGTAAAGGTCTGAAATATTAATTATTTTTTGAAACTCTAAAATTTAGGAAATTACACAAAAAAAAGCCGGAAAATGTCCTTAAAGTGTCCACTACTGGTGCATTTACCTTACTCCAAGAAACACAGACAAAGATCAAACGTTAAAAATTTGACTTCGGAATTCAAGAAGCCTCAAAACGTGTAAATATAAAAAAAAAAAAAAAAAAAAACAAGCGATGAATATTTAACTAAAAAAAAAAAAAAAATACATTACTTACCACAAGGCTATAAGGAATTAATTTTAATTCCTGAGCAGCTTTCCTCCACATGGTAAAATATTATAGTAAAACACTTTCACTGACAATAAAAAAGAATGTTATGGCTTAAATATTGGCAGTCCTGTATAGCTTCTGAAGGTTATGTACACACTAGATGGTGCACATAAATATAATCCTATATTAATAACATACGGCACAACCTGAAATATACTTTCACCGATTTTCAAGCATTGTCGCACTATAATCTACTTCTTTTGTGCAGCCCTGTAAACGAACAGTGATAGATTTCCATACCCTATTCTACATGAAACATGTTTTTATGCATATAAAAAGTGTACATTCATTTCATTTACTTTAGCGCAGTCTATAGATGTTAAACTCTATTTACCTCCAATTTCCCCCTTAGACGTAATGTATTTGAATTCTCTTGAGTGTCCCTGTACACGAACCATTTGCTTCATCTCAACGGAAAGTTTAGTGTAGCATCCCTATATGATAAACATTTAGAATACCAAGTTTGGAGTTTCTGATATATATATGTTTATTTTTATTTATTTATTTATTTTATTTTATTTATTTATTTATTTATTTATTTATTTATTGAGATATACTGATAACAAACAGACAGACACACACACACATAGAGAAAGAGAGAGAGAGACCAATTGCTAAAAACATGATTTTTGGATTCAGGGGACCTCAAAACATGTAAATATAACAAAAACTCAGTTTCGAAAATTTGACCCAAAAACAATACTTTCTCTACCTTATGGGTAAGAGAAAGTAAAAAAAAAAAAAAAAAAAAAAAGATTTTTGTTCATAAGAAATCCACACTGGCCACTGTGCATAATTAAGTATTCTGTTTATTCTAAATAGGTTTCATAAAAGTTGATGATTTTTTAACAAGAGTCAGTGAAAATAGATATTAAAAGTTTTGATTTAAATTTAATATCTTTATTTGAACTATTTGCTCAGTCTTTGTTTTTAGCTTACTCGTTTGCTAATATAATGTTTTATTTATATTTTAGGTACTATCAAATGAAAAAACAAAACAATGAAATAGCTATACGATGAGTGATCTCAAGATGTGAAGCGTTTTCATTAACCGAAAAAACAGGAACATTCAGTTGGATTAAGAAAATAATAAATAAATAAATTCTGTCAAGGACAGAATTTAGTTTAGTACGGAGGACTATTAATTTGAATCTGTAAAATTTTTACTTTTTACTTTTTATTTTCTATCTCATTTTTTGACCGTAAAACTGGGCCACGTACTTTTTAAAATGACTGAAATGAATTAAAGTGAAGTGTTGCCACCTAAATTTTATACTTTAGTTAATTAAAAAAAATTAATTGTCCTGTCGAAAAACTGTTTGGACTTTGGACCCCTGGATTAAAAAAAACAAAAAAAATCGCCTCTTTCATTTAGTACTGAATTATAACGATAGGTCTGATATTTCTAATTTCTTTTGGTGCTATACAAATTTGGTATACAAAACCTCCAGATTGAAACTAATAGTCCTCCGTCCTAAAAAAAAAAAAAAAAAAAAAACGATGAAAGAAATGATTGTTATATACACACACTGGCCAATGAATTAGAAACCTCTAAGAGTTTCTACAAATGCTCGTTGACGGCGAAAGTATGCAAAAGCCTGTTACAAACCTTTGGGGAATGTTCTGCTTGCATGGAAGTGGTCTCCTGATGTTACTTGAGGATATCAAAACGCCATGCAGCCCCTGAACATATTGATAGATTAAGTACATACCTCAATGTTACATTTTTACTCCGAAGTTAACGGATACTTTGTGCTCCATAATGCTACCATACATCGTGGCAGAATCGTCCGAGATTGGTTCAGTGAGCATCAATCTGACTTCTAACAGTTTCTCTAGATGCTGCAAAGCCCGAATCTTAATCCAATAGAAAATGTTTGGGATATGTTGGAAAGGAGTATCCATCAGCAATTTCCTCTTCCATCCAATTTACTCTTTAAGTCTGCGTAGTCAATGTATGGTAAACTCTGGGCATAAATGCATCCCAGAAGCTTGTGGAATCGCTGCCCACACGAATACTGGCTGTTATCAGTGCAAAAGGTGGTTAGACGTGCAAAAGAAGGTCCAATGAAATATTATTTTGAAGGTTTCTAATTCATTGGCCAGTGTACGTATAATAATGACCAGCTTAATGTCTGAAAAGTATACGATTTCATCGAATTGTACACCATACAGGCATAAAAATAAATACCTCTTTTTTATGTATTGTTATGATATGCATGTGTTTCTCGCTTTAACAATGTTAATGTCTGAAAAGTATATGATTTCATCGAATTGTATACCATACGGACATAAAAATAAATATCTTTTTATATATTGTTATGACATGCATGTGTTTCTCGCTTAACAATGTTAATGTCTGAAAAGTATACGATTTCATCTAATTGTACACCATACGGGCATAAAAATAAATATCTCATTTTTATGTATTGTTATGATACGCATGTGTTTCTCGCTTAACTATGTTAACGTCTGAAAAGTATACGATTTCATCGAATTGTATACTATACGGGCATAAAAATAAGTACTCCTTTTTTATGTATTGTTATGATATGCATGTAAAGAAGACACCGAAAATTAAGGCGCATTATGTACTTTAGGTCTTGCTTCTTTAAAATCTTTGATAAGTTTAGAAAAAAAAAATGAAATTTTATTAAACTAATTAAGTCATTAATATTAATATCTAAAAATTTCATAATTGCTTTTCCATATTAAAAAAAAAATAATACTAATAAAAAAAAAAAAGGCATAAATTTCCCAAAGATAAATATTGTCAAATTTCGAAGCTTTTTTTAAAAAAAACGATTTCTTAAACGTTTGGCTTCAAAATATTGTTATGTAAATTAGACTTCATTTACTTGATTTATTAATATGAAGAGTAATCGGAGACATAGAAATAGACTTATCAAAAGTTAATCACTCTCGGAAATGGATACTCAAACTTCACGAAAATTTCTTCATTTTTGACGAAAGTGTTTCTAGGGATATCCTCCGAGCAAACATTTCGTCAAATTGACGAAATTTGTTTCGTTACCTATTTGAGAATACGAATTTCGTCAAAAAAAAAAAAAATATATATATATATATATTTTTTTTTTTTTTTTTTCCTGCTTCTTATTTCGTCAAATTGAGAAAATTACTTTCGTCACTTGTTTGAACATACGAATTTCGTCAAAAGTAAAGATACATTTTTTTCATCCTAGTTTCGTGATACAGAATAAAGTACAAATTATAGAATTATAAAATTACTTGCAAGTTCGTTGCTTTAGGCATTAAATCCTAATTATATTTAATGAAAATATAAATAAAACAGAGCAAAAAAACAAAAACAAAAAAATCATTTGGACATTTATTTGACAGCTTTGAGACCTATAGTTACAATGATTTTTGTCTCAATTGATCCATATTTTTACAGAAGCAAGCGCACACAATATTTTGTAGAAATAGGACATTACAAACATCCATGCCGGCAGCGCGATTCGAACCCGGGAATACAGAAGGCAGCACCCTGCCGACCGAACCACCAGGCCGGCAAAAAAAGTGATTGTAACGTTAAGTCCAAACAACACAGGGAAAAAACAAACAATATGGCGGTAATGAAAGGTAGTATTGTACAACCACGATAACTTGGCACGCGAATCACGTGTTTTCAGATGATTCCATTAATGAAATAAGGTGAGAGGTTGTGTTTCCATGGTAACACAGAGTAGAGTGGCTTCCAGGTTTGGCGTTGTTAGCCCGTTTCTTAGTGTGAAATTATAATTTGAAGTTGTTGATAAACTTAATGTTTGGAGGTATTTTTAATTACTATTTAAAAGAAGTATTCGGAGGTACTATTGTTTACAAAATTTAAAGTTTCGGCGATCAAATAACATCAAAAAAGAAATTTTGATTTCTTAAAATAAAGTAATCTTAATGGCTTCCGAGAAGTAAATTTTAAGTACAATCATTATCAGCAGAAAGGGATGAAAGAAGTAACTTAATTAAACTTTAAAAAAGTTTATTTCTACAATATATGAAATAAAAGAAACCATGATTAATACCATTACAGTTTTGATAAAATAAACATTAAATTATTGTAATTGTCATTAAATAACATGACATACAATTTTCATTAAAATCACACAATCAACTGTGGAAGAAAATCATATTTATTGAAATTTTATTTTTCCAACTGAGTGAAAATAATGCCTGGACCGGCACTCGAACCCCGGATCTTTGACTTAGAAGGTCAAGGCTCTACCAATTGAGCTATCCAGGCCGACACCCCGGTCGGCATTGTCAGTCATTGTCGGCATTGTATTGTAAGTCAAAGATCCGGGGTTCGAGTCCCGGTCCAGGCATTATTTTCACTCAGTCGGAAAAATAAAATTTCAATAAACATGACATAATCATATAATGGTTGTAATAAAAGTAGAAAGGAAGAAATTTAATTAATCACGATAGTTAATATTTACAAAACATTCAATTATGATATATTTTTAGATTTAAATAATTGAACTAATCATAAAAGTGAATATTTACAAAAACAAAAAAAAAAAAAAAAAAAACCTGTGGCACTCTGGGACTGCCGCGGTAAAGCTATTGCATAGCATTTTTTATCAACTTATGCAACTATAATTATTTATTTATTTTATTTATGCAGTATTTTTTTTTCTTTGATATTAATTCAAGTTCCGGGGGAGGGGACTCATGTCAAAGTTGTGCCTTGAGGGCACTCATGTCAAAGTTGTGCCTTGGGGGGACTCATGCCAAAGTTGTGCCTTGGGGGGACTGATGTCAAAGTTGTGCCTTGGGAGGACTCATGTCAAAGTTGTGCCTTTTGGGGGACTCATGTCAAAGTTGTGCCTTGGGGGGGACTCATGTCAAAGTTGTGCCTTGGGGGGACTCATGTCAAAGTTGTACCTTGGGGGGGGACTCATGTCAAAGTTGTGCCTTGGGGGGACTCATGTCAAAGTTGGGCCTGGGGGGGACTCATGTCAATGTTGTGCCTTCGGGGGGACTGATGTCAAAGTTGTGCCTTGGGAAGACTCATGTCAAAGTTGTGCCTTTTGGGGGACTCATGTCAAAGTTGTGCCTTGGGGAGGGAACATGTCATAGTTGTGCCTCTCATGTTAAAGTTGTGCCTTGGGGGGATTTTAATAAATGCACTTTGTTTATTCATATTTAAAACACTTTATACACAAATTTTACGCGTACAGCTATTCACTGTTGTACATAGATGATAGATACCTATACACCTATATAATTTCTCACAAACAGCTGCTTACGTATTCGTCCGATTTCGGAGCAGCTCGTCTGGATCCGTGCGAGCTTCGTACAGTCGTACCATATACATACACGTTAAGGTTCAACTAGTCGCGGGCTCGAACTCATTCGTGGACGCGGCCAAAAAGCACGCTGTCTCACTAGCATTGTGTCTAAAAGAGATAGAATCAGTTATGAACAGTTAGCAGCTAGTCTACACGCATACGTCTAGTCGCACGCACAGAAACACCGTGCCGAAGTCTGCCGAACTGTGTTAGGTTTATTTTCGTTACGGAATTTCTTGATTCGGTCGCCGCGCTCAAAGCCCGCGATAAAAGCTATGCAATAGCTTAAAATATATATATATATATATATATATATATTATAGTTTTAAAAAATTAAAGAACACGCTTTTATAGAAATGTGAACTAAAAAGCACAAAATATCTATCTTAGTATTAAGATTCAGGGTAAGAGAAAATCGTGTGAGTGATACACCGTAATATTTACATACATTTAAATCTTTAATTAAAATAACTTAGAATTAACAAAAACCATTTTTAAAAAATTTCCCCTGACGGGGATCGAACACTGGACCTTTAGGTTCGTAGCGCGGCGCCTTACCTCTACGCCATATCGTTCACGAAGGGGAAGTATTTTTTTTAACCGACTTCAAAAAATTGTATGTAATGAAACTAAATTGCGCCAAAAAGTATAAGATAATTTCAACCAACCTATAACACTACAATTAATCATAACTTTTGAAGTCGGCGCAAAATTAAATAAAAATTGATACCTTTATTCAATACAAAAATCGAATCCTATTCAAACTACACATCTCACATTGTCACCTGCAAAACGCAGCCGAAAACTATTTTGATTCAAGAAAACAAATAAGATTTTGTAAGCAGCAAAAGTTGGCGAAGATGCTGGTATCTGACGTCCTTGGTGAAAGAAAAATCGCAAAATTATCTGGCAAACATATTTAATTTCTTTGGGATATCATGATTAATTTGATAAGGTATATTAAGAGAGTAATCAAGAATATGAAACAATACTTCGTACAAAATGTATTATGAAAATATACATCTTGCGTGTATATTTTTGCAATACGTTTTCAACGCCAAATCCAAAAGCCACCAAGGATGATAGTTATCAAAGTTATACCAAATTTGCAAAGAAAACTCTAACTTCGTAGAAACATAAATTCTGCATTGTGAAAAATGTCCACTGTTCTGTGTAGATGCTACCAATGGACCAATTGTATACAGTGAATACAATAATAAAGGAAACATGAAAATGGATCATTCGAGACGACAGCATTTGTTGCTACCGATCTAAAAACAAACCTTTAAAAACTAATTAAATTTTATTTAATTTTGCGCCGACTTCAAAAGTTATGATTAATTGTAGTGTTATAGGTTGTTTGGCGAAGGAAATTATTTTATACTTTTTGGCGCAATTTAGTTTCATTTCATACAATTTTTTTTTAATAGTAGTTGCTTTTTGGAGTCGGTTCTATTTTTTTACAAAAAGATTTTATTTCACAATATAATTTTTTTGTTTGCTCCCAGAGAAGTTACAAACAAACAAACAAACAAACATACATACATACATACATACATACATACATACAGGTGAAGCTAATAAAAGCGTGTTAAAAAATACTGCATTTGTGATAATAATAAAATGTATGTATATAGAGTACTCACTCATTTTCTTTCACTATTTTTTCATCACTTTCTTCATTAATAAATGCACTTTGTTTATTCATATTAAAAACACTTTATACACAAATAAATGCACTTTGTTTATTCATATTAAAGACACTTTATACACAAATTGTACGCGTACAGCTATTCACTGTTGCACATAAATGATAGATACCTATACACCTATATACTTTCTCACAAACAGCTGCTTACGTATTCGTCCGATTTCGGAGCAGCTCGTCTCGATTCGTGCGAGCTTCGTACAGCCGAAGTCTACCGAAGTCTGCCGAACTGTGTTAGGTTTTTTTTTCGTTACGGAATTTTCTGATTCGGTCGCCGCGCTCAAAGCCCGCGATAAAAGCTATACAATAGCTTAAAAAAAATCATTTACACTAAATTTATTGATTTAAATAATTAAAAATGTTTGAAGCCCGATTAGCATCAACATTAAGAAAAATTCTTCATGAGATTTATCATTTTTTATGTACTAGCTAGAGTTATAAATGAGGGACATTGAAAACTATTTGGGGACTTTTTCGAGGACATTACCGACTAATACTTATATGCATTTATTTAAAAAAAGAAAAAAGGAAATCTTTTTATCTTTTTACTATTATCAATGCAATTTAGGGTGGTCATATAACTGATATTTTTCGCCACATTTCATTAAACACATTTTATTTTTCCCTTCCTATAAATCTGGTAAGATAGTAAAGTTCATATGCTAATGAGCACATGAAATATGATTGTGTTTACATCCCAGTTTTAATAATTTCCAAACTTATGCAATTATTTGACCGCGATTTTTGAGAGAAATGGATACAAATATTTAAACTTGAGGACATTTAGTGTCCCAAACACACAAAGAAATTTTGGGGACAAAACATTAAAAAAAGTCAGAATTCGGGGACAGTCCTCAAATTTCGAGGATATATCGTCACCTTACTATAGGATCAAAATATTTAAAATTTGCTTTAGTATGTTAAATTGTAAAAAACTTAAAACTCAAATATTGTTATTGTAGATAGGCCGACTGGATTACATTTTTTAAACTTAAAGTGGGGGGGGGGGGGGGGGGGGGACGCTGCGCTTGCTTCGTCCCTGTCTTTAATACCTATAACATTTCAAATTCACTTAAAGAGGAATCACTCTTCCAATCCTCAAAATCAGATTCTGCAGTTGCAGTTGATTCAGATTCATATTCTGATGAGCCAGTGCCTACCACGAAATTTATTCGTTCAATAGTTTCTTCGACTAAATTGTCGAGTTTCCAATATTTTTTTTTCAGTTATGATGACATGTTCTGTATATTTTACCCATTGTTCTTTGGAAATGCTGCCAAGTGCTTCAGTAGTTAAAGTTTTCAATGATGTTAAGTTTAGATCAGCGCTAACATTTCTTTGTCGCACATACCTTTTGGTGTCAGCCCAAGCTAGTTCTATGGCATTGAGATCACAGTGATAAGGGGGTATTCGTAGCACATCATGGCCTTTTTCCTTCAAAAGTTCATCAATACAGTATTTTTTTGTTGGGGGGGGGGGCATTCGCCTCAACTAATTCAAAAAGTTCAGTTTTCCTCATTTGAAGATTATGTGCAATTTTTTTGCTCTCTAACCACTCAGTCAGCTGCTTTTTAGTGGCATACTTCGATGGTTTTAAATTTAAAACCTTGGTATGGTAAGGGGCATAGTCCATACAGATCACACTATTTGGTGGAATATTAGGTATAAGTTTCTCTTTTAACCATTTTGAAAAATTATCAAAATTCATTTGTCCGTGGTAATCGTCTGAAGAAGAACCAGATTTAAAAACCAAACTCGCTCCTTCTATAAAGCCATCCTTGTTACCAGCATGCACAACTATTAATCTATTCCCAGCACCTTTTTTGGCTAAAGCTGTAATTGTTCCCATTTGCCAATATTTTCCGAAACACAAATTGCTATCAATCCAGGTTTCATCCAAATAAATAATTACTCGGTTTTTCTCTCTAACTTTTTTATGTCCCGCAAATACCTGAAACGCCACTGTATAATGTCTGGTCTTTCCATAGTGATGGATCGTTTATCTGGACTACGCTTCCACCGAAATCCAATTTTGTGCAAAAGCTTACGTAACGTTTCTTTTTTCCAAGGGAAATGTATTTTTTCTTTTATAACAGGCAACAAAGTTGTTAAAGAAGGAATTTTGTTGTTTGCATAAAATTCGTTGACCGTTTGCCGAATAACACATAAATCAAAATCGTCTACACTTAAAACCACATTCCGTTTTTGATTAGGTCTTCTTTTTCCGAGAGTCGACAGAATAGGCGAAATGTTAGCTTCCTGCTTTATTCGTGCAATAGTTCTCCTCGATACACCAGTTGCAGCAGCTGTTCTCTTATGAGTCTGCTGAATAGGAATACATAGTTATCCAGAAGCTGCCTCCTTCTCAAAAAACTCTAGTACTTTATGGAGCACTTTTCTTTCATTTCAATGGATTGTTCTACCTTTTCCAGACATTTCGTTTTTTTTTTTTTTTTTTCCTTTAAAAATCAAAAAAAAAGGGGAAAAAAAAAAAAAAAAAAAAAAAAAAAAAAAGGAACTGTTTTACGTATACTTCGAGAAGTTAAAAGCTAAACGAGTAAATTTTAGGGATTCAATTAATTTAAATACTAAAAATAAACATACATGTGAACACAAATTATAAGCAATGTTTAAAGCTATTTTGTTTTATCGATTTTCTGCATATCTGATAAAGAAAATTATAAGAAATAATTAAAACAATATTTAAATTGATAAAAATTTAGCAATTTTCTATTTAATTAGCAACAATAGACACTTTGACTGCTCGTATAGGTGCCAAAGAAACTGGTAAGTCAAAGAATTGTTTGGCGAAGAGAACTGCCGCCAAGCATCATTTGCATTTCATTCGGCCGCCCCTTCTTAAAAATGAACTATTCCAAGGTCGTATGCCATCTTTTCGCGGTTGCACAGTACATGCTATTGTGAATAAACAGCTTCGTCAAATAGCAGCTTCATGTAAATCACAGCTTCGAGTTCACGTTACCTCAAAAATCACGTGATCGTTTTACGAAATGGTTGTCAAAAACAACGAAGTTAAGCCCGAGGATGTCTGAATCGTCAAAATTGAGTATATTATTTCTGAGAGTGAATATGTAAGACGACTTAATGTCTGAGTAGGATGCAACGTTACGAAATGAGATCATACTTGAAAATTAGTTTCACGAATGTGTAAGTTAGGTCTTGCAATGTATTACAAAAATCTGACGATCGTTCTCGCTCTTGACAGTCGCTAATTGCCTATAATGTAGAACTAGTGTGATGTAGAACTATTGTGATGTAGAACTAGTGTGATGTAGAACTATTGTGATGTAAAGCTCACTCCAGCTCCATGTTAAAGAATGAACAGAAATATTTCTGTATTTTGTAGCAAGTGGAAGAATAATATCGGCTACTAAATTTCAAAAACATCACAATGGAGTCTTGTATGCGAGAAAACAAACTTGTTGTCTCCATTTAACCCTTTCAGGGGCGATGGTTGCATAGTTTAACCACAAATTTTAATTCAAAATTGCAAAAACTGTCTCCGGAAATTTATAAAATTTTGCTATAACTTAGACGATTATCTTCATTTATTTCTTGTCTTTTAATATTGTTGGTGATTTCTGTTAGCTGTTGATTTTAAATGAGGAAAATTTGCTTGCCCCTGAAAGGGTTAAGAGCGTGCAAAGTCTAAACTCGGTGACAGCCAAAGCCCATGTCATTCTATGGGGAGATCAGTTTCACGATCGTTTATTTTCTAATATTTTTTTTATTATTCACTTTTCATTTAGAAAATTCACAACTGTTAAATTAGTATTAGCTTCTCACACAAAATAAATAAATAAATAAATAAAACAATATTTTAGAGTTGAGCTAAGGAAAAACGGAAAAAACTAAGGGAATTTTTTTGCATTTGTAAAATAAAATTAAAAAATTCAATTTTTGGATAACGAATACTAACATAACAATTGTGAACTTTCTGAATGTGAAAATGGAATTTAAAAAAACACAGTAGGTAATGAATAATTGTGGAAACAAATTTTACTATAGGTTAACATGGGTATTGGCAATCAGCGTTGACAGATATTGCGCGCTTGTGAGGGAAATCATTTAGACAAAATTACTCATTACCCAATGTGGGATTGTGGAATCGATAAACATACTCAGTACAATTAATTACACTTTCTTTAAACACAGACACTTTGGGTGAGATGCAAAGACAAATCCACTTAAAACATAAAGAAGCATTTAAATAAAATAATTAATTAGTTGAAATTAAGAAGTATCTTAATTAATAAAACATTACCCGACGTAATAACAAAATCTTAAAATTATTCGTCTTTCACGTCTTCAAATACAAAATGTAAACAGCCAAAAAATTCTTCATATAATTCTGTTTCTGTCGGTGCCAGCCTGCGTATCTCCATAATACTTACGTGTACAGAGTAGTGTGGAGCATTTTCATAGCCAGCGCCAAAATTTCTCCGCCGCAAAGCAACCCAGCGATTTACGGATACGGAGAATTCGGAACAGTGATGTTTCAAACTATAAGCCTCTGGCTTTAAATTGTTCAAAAGTATGAGAGTTCAAAAGTACTTCTAAGTATGAGAGTTTGAACTTATGTTTCGACACAAAAAGTTAATTTATTTTTCCAATTTCTTTAAGAAAATGTGCTTTTCAAATATATTAGATTAAATTTTTGTAGTCGAAAGCCCTACTTTTCAACACTCTTATAATCACTTTGTCTCACTTCTCTAGCAGCTGAATTTATGCATTAGGTCTGGGTTGACCTATAGCTCCTATATATACCAGAATATATATTTCCGTGAATCACGTGACATGAACGAATAGGTTGCTATGTTTGGCCACGGCCCAACTAGATCACTCCTCGGCGCCAACGCGCCAAAGCGGCCGTAACAATCGACGATTTTCCCGGAATCAAATGCATTGGAAGTTAGGGTCGGAGCACAACGCCACCACGGCAGAACTAACTTAGTTTTGTATATGAAGCTGCATAAGTTTTTTCCGTTTGCAGAGCATTTAAATTGATTTAATTAAATTTAAAATGCGGTCTTCCGATACGCAAAAATATATGAATCATGAAAATAATTGTGGCAATAATTTTAAACCAATTAACTGAAAAATAATAAATCATATTAGTCGTTTTCTCCTAAATAAAATATACTCTTCTTCAAATTTTTGTTTTGCATGAAAGAAATGAAATAAGGACTAGAAAGAAAGGGGGAAAAAAAGAAAACAATCATTTAAGAATTTTTTTTAAAGGGAAAAAAAATTAAGAGGAGACAGATCCCCAACCCTTCATGATGAATAGCAAGGTACGCAATAGTACACCATTTTACAATATAGATATAGTAATAAGACATAGATTGATCAGCGAGGCCGAAAAAGTGATGCCTTTTTTTTTCGGGAAAAGACGGCCATTTTACTCTCTTGTGGATGTCTTTCCCCGACTGAATATACACGGGAATACACACAGATAATTTAGCAAATAAAATTTATGAATAATTTATGTACTAAAGATGAATGAAAAAACTCCAGATACTTGTTTTTCTTTCTCTCTTTTCCTCTTCTTTTCTTTTTCTTTTCTTCTTCTTCTTCCTCTTTTTTTTTTTTTTTTATATGCAATAACGACATTTAAAGAAATTTATCGTTTCTGTCTACTATTTCTGTCTGGTTAGAAGTTTTTATGGTCGAAAAAACTATTGGACTTATCCTCATCTTTTGAGATATTCGAGTTAACCCTTTAATTGCCAATCGCAATGCAGTCGGACACTTTTGTTACCGACTGTATAGAGTAGAAATTTATGTTTACTCGGAAATGGTTATAACGATATTAATAAAAGTTTGGGATAAGTGCTTTTTAGAGACCTAAAAGAATTGGAACATCCTTAGCATCAAGAAAATTAGTGTTAACCCTTTAACTGCCAATCGCAACATGTAGTAGAAATTGAATTTAATCAGAAATGGATATAACGATTTTGTTTAAAGTTTGGAGTTAAGTGTCTTTTTTTTATATATATATATATATTTTTTTTTAAGAACTAAAACGTTTGGACATATCCTCATCTTCAGAAAAATTTGCGTTAACCCTTTAACTGACAATCGCAACATATAATAGAAATTGGTTTTACTCGAAAATGGATATAACGATTTTTAAAAAGTTTGAGATTAAGTGTTCCTTAGAGAGATAAAGCGATTGGACATATCCTCATCTTCAGGAAAATTCGCGTTAACCCTTTAACGGCCAGTCGCAACATATAATAGAAATTAGGTTTACTCGGAAATGGACATAACGATTTTTATAAAAGTTTGATATTAAGTGTTCTTTAGAGAGCTAAAACGAATGGACATATCCTCATCTTCAGAAAATTCACGTTAACCCTTTAACGGCCAGTCGCAACATATAATAGAAATTAGGTTTACTCGGAAATGAATGTAATGTTTTTTATAAAAGTTTTGGGTTAAGTGTTCTTTAGAGAGCTAAAATGAATGGACATATCCTCATCTTCAGAAAAAATCGCGTTAACCCTTTAACGGCCAGTCGCAATTTATAGCATTAAATGGGTTTACTCGGAAGTGAATGTGACAATTTTGATTAAATTTTAGGGTTAAGTGTTTTTTTTTTTTTTTTTTTTTTTTTTTTTTTTTTCTGTGCACAAATCTTCTCAAATATCCTCCTTACTACAAATGTTCGTGTTTCAGAACTTTCTATCACTGTAGCTCCTCAGATCAGAAGACATTTAACGGTTAAAATAATCATCGTTGCTCTCCAAATCAAACTGATGAGTATAAAATTATCAAACAATGATAAAAATGGGGGAGGGGGCGTATCAAGAAAACGGTGTGTGATTGGGCAAAATGGTGATCATATTCGGATTCAGGAGGTCATTTTACATAAGAGTAGACTGAAATGCTGTCAGATACAATTTTCATGCCGAGCAGTGTTATTACAAAGAAATACATCAAAAAATTTCTGGTATTAAGATTACGGAAATCCGTAATAACTTGGCATCTCTCTTTCTATATATATATATATAGGTAGATAGATAGATAAACAGATAGATATTTGGTGAAAATTAGATTTTTTCTCCGATTTAGAAAAGTTTCTGCTCACTGTTAACCCTTTATCAACCGGTTAAGAAATACGGCCGAAATTGTGTTAACTCGGAAAGGGATGTAATGATTTTGAAGAAAGTCTTTGATTAAGTGTTTCTAGAGGTATAAAATCAATTAGGTATATCCTCATCCCCAGGGCAATTCGCGTCTACTGTTTACCCTTTAATTACCGTTTGGGAAATATGGCAGAAATTGGGTTTTCTTGAAAATGGGTTTAACGATTTTGATGGAAGCTTGGAGTTAAGTGTTTTTTGGAGTAAAAAAAAACGATTAGTCTGATCCCCATCTTCATAAAAATCATGGTTTGCTGTTAGACCTTTATTTGTTGGTTACTTGGAATAATATGACAAAAATTGCATATTAATGAGGGAAAATATGGCAAAAAACGGGTTTACTTGGAAATAAATATAATAATTTGGATGAATGTTTGGAGTTAAGAAGTGTTTGGGATGAAAAATTAATTAAACTTATCCTCATTTACAGGAAATCTTGCTTTAGCTGTTAACCCTTTATTTTCCTGTTGCAAAATATTGCAGAAATTGGATTTACTCGGAAACACACCTAATGAATTTCAAGAAAGGTAAGAGTTAAATGATTTATGGATGAAGAATTGGTTTAACATATCCTCTTTTTCAGGAAAATTTGCATCCGCCGGTTGAAAAACAAGACAGAATTTGGGTTTACTCAGAAATGGATATAACGATTTTAGTATCTTCTGAAAAATTAGCTTTCGCAGTTAACCCTTATTTCTCCTTTTGAAAAATATGACTAAAACCGGGTTATCGGGGAAATGTCTCTTACGATTTAGATAAAATAAATAAAAACTTAGGTGTAAGTGCTTTTGGAGCTGACAAATCTACCTGACTTAATCTCATCTTCTCATAAATTACTGTTCACTGTTAACTCTTTTCCCTCCATTGAAAAATGTCGCAGAAACCTGGTTATCTCAAAAATAAATCCAACAATTTTAATGAAAAACAAAGAAACTTTTGTTTCTTTCTTTTTTCTTTTTCTTTTTCTTTTTTTTATTATGAGAAACTTATCTGACATAACCTCTCTCGAGTAAAGTTAGATTTCACAGCTGAGTTAACGCTCACACCAACGGGGCACAATATTGCTGGAGTTCGTTTTTCCTTGGAAACTGCTCGAACGATTTTTATGAATATTCAAGGTTTCGGGTTTTTTTAAAGAACAATTAAAACCGAATTTCCTTCATCTTCAGGAAAATTAACACTCACAATTTGCCTTTACTCTGCCCATTTCAAAATTACAGCAAGAAATTAAAAGAAACCTATTTACTAGTTTTTCTTTAAAATAAAGAATAAGGTACAAAAATAATTTTTGCTATTTTTCTCCATTTCTAAATAAAAACAACATTTTTTAAAGTGTCATGAGAAATGCAAATACACCAAAGGATATACGATGCAACGTATATGTGCAATTGTAAAGTGCTTATAATCTGAATTGAATTGAATTGGATTTGTGAATAAGGCCGATTGACTGCTGTAGGTCCTAGGCTTGAGTGAGAGTGCTCTCAGCGGGGTCTTTCTAAGGAGTCCTAGCCCGTATTTACGCAAGTTTCGGAGAAAACCAAGGAAAATTCGGAACGGTTAGGTCGACGAGTGCGACTTGGGATCGAACTCGGCACCTCACGTCTACCGGCTTTGAGCGCAGAACCGCTCAGCCACTGGTGGGCCGTGTTTGTAATCTGTGTGAACCGCATTTTTTTTTTTTTTTCATTCTTATTTCTAGCTTATGAAGAAGCAAATTGATGTTCCAATGTTCCATATATGTACAGTCGGCTGCAAAATTATTCGAGCACTAGCAATGATCCTTACCAAAAAAAAGTACACTTAATACAGCTTTGTTAAATAAATCCTTGTCGAGTCATGTTCTTAATCAGTCTAAGAACATGATTCGACAAGGATTTACTTAGCAAAACAGTCTTAAGTGTACTTTTTAAATATAGGAATTATTGGCTAGTGCTCGAATAATTTTGCAGCCGACTGTATTTCAAACATTATCTTGATTTTAACGTGGTATAGTAAGCTAGTTTTCAATCACACAGCTGTGATGCAATGTCATTTCAAATCCAGTTTTATTGGAATTTGTTTTATTTAACAGAAAAAAAAAAAAAAAAAAAAAAAAAGTACAAATTAGCCCCATAAAACATTTACTTATGATATAAATATAGCAAAATGCAAATTTTACGAAAAATTATTTCTATAAAATTATTTTTATTGCGCTAAGTATATTACCCTTAAAACAAACATATTAACCATTTTTACATTTTTTGTTCTTTAGTAAGAAAAATTAGTAGATTTGTAAAAATTTTCGAGTTTCAATTTTCAACGGATTTACACGATTTGAGATGTAAATTCTATGTGTTTATGACAAAAATTGTAGAAGCTCTAAATCAAGAACAAACATAGAATTGTACGAAACTTAATATTTAGTTGCAGTCTGACATAAATTAATGTCGCCTAACTTTCGATGCATATTGCTTGAGAGATGCCGTTGCCACGTTTAAATTGTTCCCATTTACAGAAGAGCTTTCTCTCTCCTGCAGCATATGTGCACAAAACTAGATACGTAAGATGGCCATATATATATTAAAAAATATGCTGACTAAATTTGAATGCATACCTATCGAAATAGGGTGTTACTACGCAACAATTTTACAATTTACGGGTGGCTGTATTTTAGCTTCTATAGTGTATAAATGATCCACACTAAATACAAAAGATGGACATTATGAAATAGAATGCTGCTTTAGTTTGAGCGTATTTTGATCGATAGGTGACATAGGCTAAATTTATAGTTCTAAAATATTTATACTGTTTAAAATACAATTTAAAATTACATTCTCTAAAAAAAAAAGAAAAAAAAAGTTCAGATTGCCTTAAAAATTTATTTATTTATACAAATCATCAATAATTGAAAAGAATTTACAATCATACAAAGCATGAAACAAGTTAGATAATTTTGTGAAATATACAATATAATACAGTAGACTCTCACAACAGAAGTATTCACACAAATAGAGCACAGAACAGAGATTATTCCTGTTTTAGAATTTTGCGAATTTCAGGAATTTTTTTTTTTAAACTGAGCATGGGAAACGTATAAAAAAATAAATGAAAGATTTCCACAAAATATATTTTTATCTGATTTTTCTTGAATAAACTTGAAGGACACATGAAGGAGTATATTTTAAAAAATAATACGAAGTGTGTTCACACTTTCATTCTCCGTACATTTCTACAGAGGCTGTTCGCACATTTTTTTTGACGATTTTGATAGAGTGTACTGAAGCAATTTCACTCATATTTCGAGTTTTATTTGTTCAGTTTTATAGCCCTTGTTCTTAACTAATATTCTACATCATAATTTCTATGATAATAATGCTTTTTATAATATCGGAAGAGGTATAATTTTCTACTCCTCTTGAACGGCTTTCCAGAGTCCACAAAGAGTTGTAGGTCGGTGTTTGGATAATGTTGATTTTAAGAGTCGAAAAACACAAAAATCCAACAGTGATACATCAGGAGATTTAGCAGCTATGTCAGTAAAGGGTATGGTTTTAATTCCCGTTTTTTGTTCCATTTTTTTTTTCTAGAAAAGCAATTGCGGATTGCGATGTGTGGCTGCTTGTTTTGTCTTGATACAGTTCAACGGATTGATAGCATTGTGGATAAAGATATGGATTTTCATTTTTAAAAATTGGAATTAAATTACGTTCTTGAGAGTATTTAGAGTTGATTTTGACATTTTTGTCACATTTTTTTGCTATTACCTTGCGCTTGTATGAAAAACCTGTGGCAATCATAAATCCTTTAGAAAAACTTTCTTTTGATGCTTTGAGCCATGTAGCAAATTTTTTTTCTCCACTTTTGTGGTAATAAATTGACCTTTTTTTATTGCAACCACTTAAATAGACCCAAGATTCATCTGTCGTTGCAACATTTTTCCATTTTTCTACTGATAAATGTTTTTCATAAAGATTTCACTAAAAACTACCTTTGGAAAGAGCGGAAACCTATCCTTCCATCCACTGCCATTTTAAGAGCGCATTTTTGCATTTAAACAAAAATTCTAAATATCAGAAGATAAATAAAACTTCCAAAAATATAACTGTTGTGAAAATAAAATTCTCAATGCAAACGATTTTTTCTTACTGAGAAATAAAATCGTCTAAAAAATGTGCGAACAGCCTCTGTAGAAGTTGACATATATAATTTTCCTGTTCTCGGGGAAAATTGCAGTATAGCAACGCCATCTACAGGCTGATTTGCATCCAAACTGAATCAGCATAATGTCACCTAATGACCTTCTTACAAATCAAGATTTATTTGAATTTACGCAATAGAACCTGAGATATATATCTCCCTGAAATTGCGGAAATCGACATATAGCAGAGCCATCTCTTGAGATATTAATTCCAAAAGTTGTTAGACACTAACTTATGTCAAAGTGCATCGCCATATAAATTTATATTCAATTCTGTGTAATAATTACTGTGACGTATCCTTCTGTTAAATTGTGGATATCGCTGTATAGCAGCTCCACCTGTTGAGCAATTGACACCAAAAGTTGATTAACTAATGTTAAGGTGCATTTGCATATAAATTTTTATGCAATTCTGTGGAGTAGTTCAGGAGATATAGTCTTCTTTGAAATTGTTGAAATCATGGTACAGCAGCGCAAGATAGACAGTAACTTAAGTTATGGTGTGTCTGCATATAAATTTTTCAGTTTCATACAGTAGTTCCTCAGATATGGCCTTCCATAAAACTGTGGAAATCGCAGTACAGCAGCACCATTTGTTAAGCAATTGACACCAAAAGTTGGTATGTACTAATTTAGGTCAAGGTGTCTCTGTATATAAACTTATATGCAATTCTAGGCCGTATTTCTGAGATACAGTCACCACAAAATTTTTGTCTCACACACACAACAGTGACAGACATTTTCTAAAGAAGGTCAAATCATGTTCTAGAACTCTTAAAACTTGTAAATCCATCGAAAATCAGAAGTTGAAAATTTTAAGAATCCAATACTTTCTTCTTTTAAATATAGAAGAAAGTAATAACTCTCAATAAGTACATTTTTACGAAATTTTATCCTATACTACCATGTTAAAAATTTACAAAAAATGGGATCACAGCGCTACCTGTTGAGCGATTGATCCGCAAACCAAATCAGCACTAGTTTAGGTCCAACTAAATACTAAATTTAGTTAAATTTCATTTATTGGTTCATGAGATACAGCGTCCACAAAATTTGTGACACACATATAAAGACAGACATTTTGTAAAAACAGTTAAACAGTGCTCAGTACATCACAAAACGTATGAATCTATCGAAAATTCTACGAATACAATACTTTCTTCTTATATATATATATGTGTGTGTATATATCACAATCGTATTATAGTAATAGCTTTTACAATATCTAAATTGCTAATTTTATTTTTAACATTATTTAAATTGTTTTATGTAATGAAAATAAGAATGGATTATGATAAATGGAATTTTATGGAAGCTTTTTAATACTCTAAATTGAGGCAGTTTTGTCGACAATTAGGCTAAGAATATTACACCCATTATCAATAAATTTATTTAATGAAATAATAAATTTGATTTGAATTACCATAGGAAACCAAACATAATATTTACTATTGTCCCCTTGGGGGGGGGGGGGAGAGTCAAAAGTCGAAAACATGTTTGCAAGCATAACTCGGCTCCAAATTACATAACAGTAAAGAAATTATACAGAGACTAGACATAAGTACAAACGAAACATTATCTGCGATTTAGGAATTTTCGATTTTTAAGCAGAGGGAGAGCAAAATCGATTTTTAGCGGGAAATTTCACTCATTCTAAATTTTTGAATAGAACTCTACCAAAGATAAAACAAAGATGTTGGGGAAAAAAAAAGCTTTGCGACTTCCTTAGGATATTTCCAAAAACACATTTTTGTCTATTTGTGATTTACGATTATTTTTTTTTTTTTTCTGATTATGTCCCACGCAACACCGTGGGGGGAAATGATCATCAATCACTATAGTCATCTCCCCTTGGTACGGAGTAGGGTTACCTTTTTTGCATTTGAGTAATTTTGTTAAAGATGGTCCCTCAAAGAGGAGAGCCATGGGATTTTCTAGAACGGGGAAAGAAGATTGATAAAGAAGCTGATAATTTGCTGTTTTTTATTGAATACAGTGAATGAATTGGTAAATAATTGCACGGAAAAATATCTTTTAAAATTACTTAAACTACGGAATTAAATATTACATATATCTCACTTTATTTGAGCAGTATTACGCAGAACAACTGTCTAGTAAAAGAAAAAAAATAATTTTACAATTTAGGTAAAAAAAAAAAAAAAAAAATCCCCCCACACACACACACACAAATATATATAATTTTTAATGACAATAATGAAAAGAATGATAACGGAAACCAAACAGTTGAATAATTCACCACAGAAACCCACAGAAGCCGATTAGATAAGTAGTTAACTTAAATAAGTTTGGTGTTTTAAATTTATTTGAACAGTTATATATTAACTTAAATGTATTAAAAAGTTAATAAAATTATTTTTCTAATTTTAATACTTTTTTGGTTACAAAAAACGTAAACTTATAAAAGAAGGAATTTTAAAGGGAATTTAATATAAATATATTTTATTTATATATAACCAATGTTTGTGCGTGTCGGTGTGTCTGTGGACAACGAAGCGTAAGGTTGATACTCGTACAGTCAAGAGATTCAACAAGAATTCGCTTGAGGTGTCTTAGTGCATCTCGAAGCCCCATTTTTGAAATGTTTATTATTATTATTATTTTTATTTAATTAAAATAAGAAAATAATATTATAATAGTTTTAAAAGTTAGTCATTTAAATATTAGTTTACATTTAGCGCCAAAAACAATTTACCAATCTTTTCTTTTTAAACATGAAATATTTTTTTATATGAATAATGAAAGAAAACATAAAAAAAATTTATTTCTGAGAATAGTATACTTAGCACGAAAGCTAATTGAGCATCAAGAGCTCATAGTAATCTTGGGTAATTAACCCGTTAACGCCCGAATTAATTTTGTAAAATATTATTAGCTGATTATTTCACTTCTAAATTAATATACACAACTGACAGAAAAATATATTAACTTAAACAATTCTTCTGATAGTTTTAAATTTCAAGGCTATCCTCATTTATTGACGTTTAGTGTTCTAGCGAGAAAACTTCGAGATAGAAAAACTTTGAGATAACAGATTAATATCCTGTTATATGTTGACGAAGATTTCAAAAGTAACGTATTATAGTATATATTATTATTCAACTTGATTTAAGTTAGTATACCTGCGCAAAAAGCAAATGTATGTGCGACGAATGAAAAATCTTAAAATGACTATCCACATTATGAAATAATAATTAATAGTAGGCACATAAAACTTTCAGGGATCATTTAGAGTGACGCTATAAACTGTCACTAAAAAGCAGAAATCATTCCAAGAAACCACAAAAAATATACGTGTCATTTTATTAGCTGTCCTCAAATGAGGATACAGGGCGCTAATGCGTTAAAAAAAGAACAACCACACGAGTAGTGTAAAAAGGACAGTTCTGCGACAGGGTGGAGGGACGGAGGGACGATGAGGGTCAGGGTGGAGGCGCGCCACCACCCTAGACCCACCATCCCTCCACCCCGCCGCAGAACATGTCCTTTTTACACTACTTAGTCATCATCTTGGACGAGGGGGGTGTTGCCACCGGAAGAATAGAAACTTTTAGAGCGTTGCCACCGGAAGAATAGAAACTTTGGATATCGGACCCACCGTCCCACCACCCTGTCGGTCAACGCCCCCTTTTTACACTACTTAGTCATCATCTTGGACGAGGGGGTGTTGCCACCGGAAGAATATAAACTGTGTGTTGCCACCGGAAGAATAGAAACTTTGGGTATCATCTTGGATGAGGTTTGGTGGTGGCATCTATAGGGAATTTTGAGGAGTTAGATTTATTTTCCTAAATTTCGGGACTTAGTATTTTTTTTTTCATAATTTTCGGGACTTAGTATTTTTTGTGGAATTTCAAGGAGTTAGATTTATTTTCATAAATTTCGGACTTACTATTTTTTTCACAATTTCGGGGACTTGGCATTTTTTGCGATGGTCAGGGAAGTTGATTGACTGAAACAAAGATAGATGAATACTATATAATTAAAAACATTTAGAAATTTCCCTATGTATTTCAGGGACTTCAAAATTTTTTCGAATTTTTGCAGGGGGATTAGATAACGTCACGATCTTTTGGGACTTTAATATTTAGGTGTTGCCACCGGAAGAATAGAAACTTTTGGAGAGTTGTCATTCGGGGATTATAAATTGATTACAGAATTAAATAGAAATTTTCCTATGTATTTCAGTGAATTTGACAAAATAAAACAAAGGGTTGGTGAGTACTATATAATTAAAAACAGGGTATAGACATTAAAATTTAGATGTTGCCATTGGAAGAGTATAAATAATTTCCGGCGGGACTTAACATTTTCGACTGAATGAAACAATGAATGACTGAAGTTAATTAACATCAGTAACAATTTATGAGTATTTTAGAAATTTAGCATTTTTAGAGATTAAAAATATATTGTGTTAAGATAATAAATAAGGAATTTAAATAGAAGTTCATACTTTTAGTGACATCATTACAAATTTATATTACGAAATTTTTACAGAATTAAATAGAAATTTTCGTATTTTGAGGATAAGTGTCATCAGTGGATTAACACACAGATTTAAAAACAAAACAGTAATAAATAATTTAAAACACATATTTTTCAATAATGAATGTCATACAATTATATGTATAATTAATTATTTTAAAACAAAAACGATACGCATAAATTTAAAAACAATAATAAATAATTTAAAACACATATTTTTTAATAATGAATATCATGTAATTATACGTATAATTAGTTATTTTAAAACAAAAACGACATTATAAGCAATAAAGTTGTTTAAACTAAACTTTATACACATCATGACTTTATGTTAACACTAAATAAGTTTCACTTTTAAAATTTCTTTAAACTCTAACTTATAAATACTATTAATACAATCGTTAAAATTGAACGCTGAAACAAAGGTAGATGAATTTAACGAATGGTATAGACTTTGATCTTAATATCTGCGCATTACCATTCGGAGATTATAAATTTATTACAGAATAAATAGAAATTTGCCTATGTATTTCATGGAAGTTGACAAAATAAAACAAAGGGTTCGTGAGTATTATATAATTAAAAACATTGAATGTGAATGGTATAGACTTTGATATTAAAATTTGGGTGTTACCATTGGAAGAGTATAAATAATTTATATGTTATAAATTAAACTGAATACAATAAAAATTATTTAAATTAAACTAAATATAATAAAAATTATATAAATTAAACTTTATATTCTCACTAAATAAGTTTCACACTTATTTAAACTCTAACTTACATTCGTTAAAAATTGAACACATGCACTTTAAAAAATGACTATCATATAAATTTAAAAAAAAAATTACTATCATATAATAATATTAATTAAAAAAATGCATACAAATATATATAGTAAAGTTATAAATTTTAAAAAAATACTGTCATATGATAATATTAATTTTAAAAAAAAAATATTACTATTATATAATAATATAAATTAAAAAAATTACTTTCATATAATAATATAAATTAAAAAATTACTTTCATATAATAATATTAATTAAAAAAATGCATACAAAGATATACAGTAAAGTTATAAAATAAATAAATAAATAAAAAATAAAATAAATAAAAATAAAAATAAAATAAAAATGACTATCCTATAATAATATTAATTTAAAAATACATACAATGTTTAAAATCAACAATTAAATTTTATATACATTATAATTAACTAAACTTTATGCTGTTACTATTAAATAAATTTATCCTAACACGAAAACTTTACATAAATTTTATAAGCAAAAAAGCTATAAGTACATGAATATGTTATTTAAATTAAACATTATATTGATACTACACAAATATTATTTAACATTTATTCGAGTTTAACGCTGTAATATAATTTAAACTATCTTAGTTGATTTAAATGAAACAGGTAAATACTTTTAAACTTGAACTAATAAAAATAAGTTCTTTTTATAAAATAATTGATATAAACTATAATAATAAAAAGGATTAGTTATATTTAAAAACTATCAGTTACTAAAAGTTATTTTATATTAAACATTTCGAAATAAATTGCATAAAAATTCAATGCATCATTTTAAATGAAAATAAACAGTTTCCTTAAAAAACAGATAATACGGAATATTCTATGAGTCAGTTATCACCTGCAACGGAAAACCCCTACAGCTGATGAATCATATGTTATATACGCTGGCGAGCCATGCCTATTAGTAATCCACACTATCTCATATAAAGATTAAGTTAAAATCATTAAAACAATACAGCGAATAATTTGGAAAATGCAATAATTTTTTCACAAAGCATATCATACAATGAGTTTAAACGATTATCACCTATCTATCACTTAAACGGTACTGAAATAAATAAATACATATAAAAGTTAGTTATAGTTAAAAAATAAAAATTTCGTTTGTGAAAGGAGTTTTATATATTGCAAAAATTAGTTTTACTCAAATAATTTCTAAACATACACAAGTTAAATGGAAACTTTTCTAGGTTTCATTTAAGCAATAATTTTCCATGTGTGAAAGTAGTTTTATTTATGCAAAATTTAGTTTTATATAAACAAAAAAATTTATAGTGTAACAATAAAAATAGTTTATAGTATAACAATAAAAAATTCCTTATAAGTAAATACCAATAAAAAATATTTTTTAAATTAATTTCTCTCTCTTCAATAAAACAATAAAAATTTCTTATATAACTTTCGTAAAGTTTTAATAAAATTTCTATTATAAACAAATTTTTTTATGATATAAACAAATAATTTTATTAGAATATACATATTAAGTTTATTAAATTATCAAATAGTAATAATAAATTATGAAACTTACTTAAAATTGATGAAATTTCCCTTAGCGAAATGCAACCTTCATTCACTCACAAATGCGAGAAACTGTTTATCGCCACACGTTGACTCATACAGATAAGAATGTTGATTCATGCTTATCTTAGTAGAATGTTGTTAGAGTTCTGTGTTTTCAGAGTAATATAAAATAGTTTATAGAGATCATTTATTTAATATCAGTTGTAAACTACATTTAAATAATGCAATAAGAGTTGAACTCTGCAATTAACCTATTAAAATATTGAAATTTTTTTAATTTTTTTATTTAATTTTACTTTTTTTAATTATGCTAAGAAAATAATGAGATCAAAACAGAATTATTTTACGGTAAGACATCCTTTTTCATTCAATAAAATGTAACTATAATTTTTAATGAAAGGTTTTAAAATCACTTAATAGGATAAAATTAAAAACAGAAATCTTATTATTTTTTCTAGTTATAAAACTAAGTAATAAACTATCTATAAATAATCATATAGCAAGCTAGATTTTTGTATAATAACTATATATTATTTTAATATATACATTACATCGCAGGGTAAAATTTTCAACTTATTTATACGGATTGAAGTAATAAAACTTAATCATTTGCATAACCGCTAAATTTTATAAGTTGGATATATGATTTAAAATACTAAACAATAATCCTTGTGAGAGAATTGGGATAACACTTTCACAGAAAGAAATTGTCCTTTACAATAAGATTTGCTTAGAATGTCTAAGTGAAAATAACTTACCGTGAGGTCAGTGAGTCATGCAGTTGTATTCGAATTTATTGTTTTTAGTTAATGAAACTTCTAATGAGAGAATTATTTTTACTAGCACATAAATGTAAATTTTTATATTATTCCTGTATATATAAAATTTTAAATAATTCATTAGGTGTTAAACTTTGCATTTAATCGATTAAATAAAGTTTTCCTAAAATATAAGTGTAATTTTTTAATGAATCGTTTTGAAATCACTTTAACTTTATAAGAAAAAACTAAAAAGAGGTTTTTAAATTACTTAATAGGATAAAATTAAAAATCTTATTGTTTTTAGCAATTATTTTATCTAGTTATAAACTATATATTATTTTAATATACGCCTTATAGTTAAGTCAGTTTTAGAGAAAACCAAGAAAAAATCCCAACGCGCAGGTTGATGAGTTGGAATATTCTATTATACTTAAAGAATCCAGGTACGGAAAAACCGAAATACAATACGCGGAAAAACAGGCGGGATTTTCGGTTAAAACTTCAAAGCAGTGGACGGTAAACATAACACACCGTGAAACAACCTACTCCCACGACAGCCAAACTAAGAATGAAGGGAAACGTTGAGTTGTAACACCTTATCTACTAGAGATAAGGGGAATTCCCCATGACTCACCCCTCGTTCGTTCATGTACAACATCTTACGAGAAACTTCGTGAAGGATGACTCATCGGTGACGAGTTTGAATAATATGCATAACCGCTAAATTGTATAAATGAGAATCTTTTAATGTATTATAGTAATGATAAATTTATTTTATAATCGATAACTCATCAGCTTCACACCTTATATAAAACAATGGTATATTCAAAAGTTTTTACTATACAATAAACATTCACATATGGATAAGACTATGCGAGGATCCTATAAGCGAAATGCCTGTGAGTCTTTCTAAGGAATCCTAATCTGTATTTAAGCAGGTTTTAGAGAAAACCAAGAAATACTCCAGTCGACTAGGTTGATGAAATGGATTCGAATCCAACACTTCCCCTTTTACCATAGAATCGTTCACTAATCACAAGGTTAATGAGTCATGCAGTTGTATTAAAACTTATTGATTACATGTCTAAACTTATACCATTAAATATTTAACTGTTGGTTCTATAAGTGGATTGCTCTGTGTGTGAGTCTTTGTAATTTATAGTTAAGCGAGTTTTAGTGAAAACCAAGAAAAACTACAAACGGGTAGATTGTTAAGTGGAATTCGAACCTAACATTAAACATAGAATCGTTTGTTCTTCTAAAATCCTTGTAACAACATGTTTATGGACTTTATAAGAAAATGCTTAATATGGTTTGCATGCGTTAGCTATATTAAACACTTAATTTTTAACATACATTAAGGTTAGTGGATGAGTGACAGGTAATTCATTTAAAACAAAAATATAATAACGGTCGATTGAAACAAAGGGTTTGCAGTTTTAGAGAAAACCAAGAAAAAATCCCAACGCGCAGGTTGATGAGTTGGAATATTCTATTATACTTAAAGAATCCAGGTACGGAAAAACCGAAATACAATACGCGGAAAAACAGGCGAGATTTTCGGCTAAAACTTCAAAGCAGTGCACGGTAAACATAACACACCGTAAAACAACCTACTCACACGACGGCCAAACTAAGAATGAAGGGAAACGTTGAGTTGTAACACCTTATCTACTAGAGATAAGGGGGAATTCCCGGAAAAGCTGAGTCACCCCCCGTGGATCTTACGAGAAAGTTCGTGAAGGATCGGTGACGAGTTTGAATAATTTGCATAACCGCTAAATGGTATAAGCGAGAATCTTTTAATGTGAGTATTATAGTAATGATAAATTTATTTCATAATCGATAACTCATCAGGTTCACACCTTATATAAAACAATACTATATTTAAAAGTTTTACTGTACAATAATTATTCACGTATGGATATTCATAAGGTTTAAGACTATGCGAGGATCCTATAAGCGAAATGCACGAGAGTCTTTCTAAGAAATCCTATTGCATATTTAAGCAGGTTTTAGAGAAAACCAAGAAATACTCCAATCGACTAGGTTGATGAAATGGATTCGAACCCAACACTTCCCCTTTTACCATAGAATCGTTCACTAATCACAAGGTTAATGACTCATGCAGTTGTATTGAAACTTATTGATTACAAGTCTAAACTTATACCATTAAATATTTAACTGTTGGTTCTATAAATGGATTGCTCTGTGTGCGAGTCTTTGTAACTTATAGTTAAGCGAGTTTTAGTGAAAACCAAGGAAAACTACAAACGGGTAGATTGTTAAGTTGAATTCAAACCTAGCATTAAACATAGAATCGTTTGATCTTCTAAAATACTTGTAACAACATGTTTATGAACTTTATAAGAAAATGCTTAATAGGATTTTCATGCTTTAGCTATATTAAACACTTAATTTTTAACATACATTAAGGTTAGTGGATGAGTGTCAGGTAATTCATTTAAAACAAAACTATAATAAGGGTCGATTAAAACAAAGGGTTTGTAGGTTATAATTATAGGATAAAACGTTATGTGTTTCGAAAACCCTTCATCAAGATTGCAACAACCGTTTCGAATGATACTCTCCCTTCATCAGATAGACTTAAACTTTTATTTTCACAGTATGAAACAAGATAATAGAGGATTTACACTTATTGAAATCCCAACTTATAAATAATTCGACTTTCACTAAAAATGCAAGTCGCATATACACTTTGAAACAATCAATAAATTTTATATTATCACAATGCATTAAATAAGTTTCCCGTTTAACTTTCAAGATGAATTTATTTTTACATTAATTAAGAATTGAACACATATTAATTTTTAAAATGACTATTTTTTAAAAAGTTTTGAAACAGCTAATAAAATTTATAAGCTTTTACAATTAAATAAATTTAGCATATTAGGGAAGTTTTACATCACTCGGTAAAATTTTATATAAGCAATAAAAGTGATACACATTATAATTATAAACTCATAAAATAAATTTCACACTTAACATTTAAACTCTAACCAATCAATCTTAAAGTAATTTTTTATCTTTTGTACATAATCATAAACCTTTCGTTTCTATTATAAAGTGAAGTATGACTCATGCTTTAATTAAAATCTCTAATCAAAATTATAAGAAAGTAAAGTTTAGGAAACACCTATGTATTATAAGCAAATTAATAAAGTATAAATATTCATGTTTTTCAGTTAAGTAAAAAAGTTATATAATTAGTTTTACAGAGTACTTAAAAAATAATGTATAATTAAGTTTAAGATTTTTTTTTTTTTTTTTCTATAGTATGTATATGTAAATTTTTAGTTAGAAAGTTTTTATTAAAATACAATAATCAAAGTTTTGTACGATATTAATTTACATTGCATCTAAAACTTTAAATATATAGAAACAATTGTACATTTGGTTTTGTCTGAAGCATATATAAATAATAAAATCTTATTCAGTTTAGTTTTTAAAACACCCTAAAGATTTCAGACACACATATTTTTATCTTGTTTAAATAAAATTTTTAAAATGAAACAATATTAATGTTATAAAATAATACACTCAGCATGACTCACCGAGTGTGCTATTCCATCAAATTATTCCGCATACATGTAATAACAGGTCTGACTTAACTATATACTGAATTACCATTATTTCAGAAAAAGTTGGGATTTACCTTAAAACACGTCCTACACCCTTGGCAGACTTGAAGGAAATGAATGATACGAGACATTCTTATCAGTCACGCCCGGTCACGAGGTCAGTGACGTCACGAGTGATGTGATTGGCTATGCTCAGTCACGTGATCATGACGTCATCCTCTCATCAATGACGTCACCGATTGCTTATCAGCTACCACAACGCGCGGAAATGTCCTTCAGTACGCAGTGAAAAATGTTCAAAGTCTACGGGACATTACTCGAAACGATTCCATTGTCTTATACGGTAAATTGAAATATAACACGCGGAAAAAAGATCGACATATACCGGAGAAACTATGCATACTGCCCGATGAAAATAACCCGCACAGCTAAGGAGATGCTACCAGGATGAGAGTCAAAATCCAACTGAATTCAAACAATATGACAAGGTCTATAAATCTCCCGTGTTGATTAGATGGTTTTGTTGAATGGGTTTTCCCCCACACCTAAGCAGAATGGAGAAGTCATAGGTTTTTTCCTCATCTATCACGAAGATGATATCTCTTAATTAAGTTTCTTAATTAAAATTATGCAAATTATATGTAAGTCTTTCAAATATCTCTTAATTATATTTTCTAATTAAAATTATATATCATATGCTCTCCTAATTAAAGATTTAATAAACCTAACTTTTATACAACATAAATAAATTTAATAAGTATAATCTGTTCGATGACTCATCAAACGATGACTCATCGTAAACATGTGCGATCATGTCTAAACATGTCTGAACATGAATCTACTTGAACCTTAATATTTTACTGAATAAGTGATAATTACTATATGATTCACAAAGTATACGATGTTGGAAAATAAGTAAATAACACTACTTGATGAAAATTAAGTTTCTTATAAGTAAACAGATTTTGCAGTTAATAATTAAATTTTTATTCGTAATGATTGAAAAAATAATCTTAGAAGTTGTTCATTTCTTTATATAAAATAACTTTCGGTTTGAATAATATAAAAAGCAATAATATAAAATCTTATACAATAAAATGTTAAGGTTCAAGTAGATTCATGTTCAGACATGTTTAGACATGATCGCACATGTTTACGATGAGTCATCGTTTGATGAGTCATCGAACAGATTATACTTATTAAATTTATTTATGTTGTATAAAAGTTAGGTTTATTAAATCTTTAATTAGGAGAGCATATGATATATAATATTAATTAGAAAATATAATTAAGAGATATTTGAAAGACTTACATATAATTTGCATAATTTTAATTAAGAAACTTAATTAAGAGATATCATCTTCGTGATAGATGAGGAAAAAACCTATGACTTCTCCATTCTGCTTAGGTGTGGGGGAAAACCCATTCAACAAAACCATCTAATCAACACGGGAGATTTATAGACCTTGTCATATTGTTTGAATTCAGTTGGATTTTGACTCTCATCCTGGTAGCATCTCCTTAGCTGTGCGGGTTATTTTCATCGGGCAGTATGCATAGTTTCTCCGGTATATGTCGATCTTTTTTCCGCGTGTTATATTTCAATTTACCGTATAAGACAATGGAATCGTTTCGAGTAATGTCCCGTAGACTTTGAACATTTTTCACTGCGTACTGAAGGACATTTCCGCGCGTTGTGGTAGCTGATAAGCAATCGGTGACGTCATTGATGAGAGGATGACGTCATGATCACGTGACTGAGCATAGCCAATCACATCACTCGTGACGTCACTGACCTCGTGACCGGGCGTGACTGATAAGAATGTCTCGTATCATTCATTTCCTTCAAGTCTGCCAAGGGTGTAGGACGTGTTTTAAGTTAAATCCCAACTTTTTCTGAAATAATGGTAATTCAGTATATAGTTAAGTCAGACCTGTTATTACATGTATGCGGAATAATTTGATGGAATAGCACACTCGGTGAGTCATGCTGAGTGTATTATTTTATAACATTAATATTGTTTCATTTTAAAAATTTTATTTAAACAAGATAAAAATATGTGTGTCTGAAATCTTTAGGGTGTTTTAAAAACTAAACTGAATAAGATTTTATTATTTATGTATGCTTCAGACAAAACCAAATGTACAATTGTTTCTATATATTTAAAGTTTTAGATGCAATGTAAATTAATATCGTACAAAACTTTGATTATTGTATTTTAATAAAAACTTTCTAACTAAAAATTTATATATACATACTATAGAAAAAAAAAAAAAAAATCTTAAACTTAATTATACCTTATTTTTTAAATACTCTGTAAAACTAATTATATAACTTTTTTACTTAACTGAAAAACATGAATATTTATACTTTATTAATTTGCTTATAATACATAGGTGTTTCCTAAACTTTACTTTCTTATAATTTTGATTAGAGATTTTAATTAAAGCATGAGTCATACTTCACTTTACAATAGAAACGAAAGGTTTATGATTATGTACAAAAGATAAAAAATTACTTTAAGATTGATTGGTTAGAGTTTAAATGTTAAGTGTGAAATTTATTTTATGAGTTTATAATTATAATGTGTATCACTTTTATTGCTTATATAAAATTTTACCGAGTGATGTAAAACTTCCCTAATATGCTAAATTTATTTAATTGTAAAAGCTTATAAATTTTATTAGCTGTTTCAAAACTTTTTAAAAAATAGTCATTTTAAAAATTAATATGTGTTCAATTCTTAATTAATGTAAAAATAAATTCATCTTGAATGTTAAACGGGAAACTTATTTAATGCATTGTGATAATATAAAATTTATTGATTGTTTCAAAGTGTATATGCGACTTGCATTTTTAGTGAAAGTCGAATTATTTATAAGTTGGGATTTCAATAAGTGTAAATCCTCTATTATCTTCTTTCATACTGTGAAAATAAAAGTTTAAGTCTATCTGATGAAGGGAGAGTATCATTCGAAACGGTTGTTGCAATCTTGATGAAGGGTTTTCGAAACACATAACGTTTTATCCTATAATTATAACCTACAAACCCTTTGTTTTAATCGACCCTTATTATAGTTTTGTTTTAAATGAATTACCTGACACTCATCCACTAACCTTAATGTATGTTAAAAATTAAGTGTTTAATATAGCTAAAGCATGAAAATCCTATTAAGCATTTTCTTATAAAGTTCATAAACATGTTGTTACAAGTATTTTAGAAGATCAAACGATTCTATGTTTAATGCTAGGTTTGAATTCAACTTAACAATCTACCCGTTTGTAGTTTTCCTTGGTTTTCACTAAAACTCGCTTAACTATAAGTTACAAAGACTCGCACACAGAGCAATCCACTTATAGAACCAACAGTTAAATATTTAATGGTATAAGTTTAGACTTGTAATCAATAAGTTTCAATACAACTGCATGAGTCATTAACCTTGTGATTAGTGAACGATTCTATGGTAAAAGGGGAAGTGTTGGGTTCGAATCCATTTCATCAACCTAGTCGACTGGAGTATTTCTTGGTTTTCTCTAAAACCTGCTTAAATATGCAATAGGATTTCTTAGAAAGACTCTCGTGCATTTCGCTTATAGGATCCTCGCATAGTCTTAAACCTTATGAATATCCATACGTGAATATTTATTGTACAGTAAAACTTTTAAATATAGTATTGTTTTATATAAGGTGTGAACCTGATGAGTTATCGATTATGAAATAAATTTATCATTACTATAATACTCACATTAAAAGATTCTCGCTTATACCATTTAGCGGTTATGCAAATTATTCAAACTCGTCACCGATCCTTCACGAACTTTCTCGTAAGATCCACGGGGGGTGACTCAGCTTTTCCGGGAATTCCCCCTTATCTCTAGTAGATAAGGTGTTACAACTCAACGTTTCCCTTCATTCTTAGTTTGGCCGTCGTGTGAGTAGGTTGTTTTACGGTGTGTTATGTTTACCGTGCACTGCTTTGAAGTTTTAGCCGAAAATCTCGCCTGTTTTTCCGCGTATTGTATTTCGGTTTTTCCGTACCTGGATTCTTTAAGTATAATAGAATATTCCAACTCATCAACCTGTGCGTTGGGATTTTTTCTTGGTTTTCTCTAAAACTGCAAACCCTTTATTTCAATCGACCGTTATTATATTTTTGTTTTAAATGAATTACCTGTCACTCATCCACTAACCTTAATGTATGTTAAAAATTAAGTGTTTAATATAGCTAACGCATGCAAACCATATTAAGCATTTTCTTATAAAGTCCATAAACATGTTGTTACAAGGATTTTAGAAGAACAAACGATTCTATGTTTAATGTTAGGTTCGAATTCCACTTAACAATCTACCCGTTTGTAGTTTTTCTTGGTTTTCACTAAAACTCGCTTAACTATAAATTACAAAGACTCACACACAGAGCAATCCACTTATAGAACCAACAGTTAAATATTTAATGGTATAAGTTTAGACATGTAATCAATAAGTTTTAATACAACTGCATGACTCATTAACCTTGTGATTAGTGAACGATTCTATGGTAAAAGGGGAAGTGTTGGATTCGAATCCATTTCATCAACCTAGTCGACTGGAGTATTTCTTGGTTTTCTCTAAAACCTGCTTAAATACAGATTAGGATTCCTTAGAAAGACTCACAGGCATTTCGCTTATAGGATCCTCGCATAGTCTTAAACCTTAGGAATATCCATATGTGAATGTTTATTGTATAGTAAAAACTTTTGAATATACCATTGTTTTATATAAGGTGTGAAGCTGATGAGTTATCGATTATAAAATAAATTTATCATTACTATAATACTCACATTAAAAGATTCTCATTTATACAATTTAGCGGTTATGCATATTATTCAAACTCGTCACCGATGAGTCATCCTTCACGAAGTTTCTCGTAAGATGTTGTACATGAACGAACGAGGGGTGAGTCATGGGGAATTCCCCCTTATCTCTAGTAGATAAGGTGTTACAACTCAACGTTTCCCTTCATTCTTAGTTTGGCTGTCGTGGGAGTAGGTTGTTTCACGGTGTGTTATGTTTACCGTCCACTGCTTTGAAGTTTTAACCGAAAATCCCGCCTGTTTTTCCGCGTATTGTATTTCGGTTTTTCCGTACCTGGATTCTTTAAGTATAATAGAATATTCCAACTCATCAACCTGCGCGTTGGGATTTTTTCTTGGTTTTCTCTAAAACTGACTTAACTATAAGGCGTATATTAAAATAATATATAGTTTATAACTAGATAAAATAATTGCTAAAAACAATAAGATTTTTAATTTTATCCTATTAAGTAATTTAAAAACCTCTTTTTAGTTTTTTCTTATAAAGTTAAAGTGATTTCAAAACGATTCATTAAAAAATTACACTTATATTTTAGGAAAACTTTATTTAATCGATTAAATGCAAAGTTTAACACCTAATGAATTATTTAAAATTTTATATATACAGGAATAATATAAAAATTTACATTTATGTGCTAGTAAAAATAATTCTCTCATTAGAAGTTTCATTAACTAAAAACAATAAATTCGAATACAACTGCATGACTCACTGACCTCACGGTAAGTTATTTTCACTTAGACATTCTAAGCAAATCTTATTGTAAAGGACAATTTCTTTCTGTGAAAGTGACACACATACATACACATACACATATATACACACATACATACACACATACATATACACATATATACACACATACATACATCATCGTAAAAATAGTGAAAACGGACTCAGAGGACCTCGAAACGTATAGAAACATCAAAATCTGAATTTCGGATTTTTGACATGATTACAATACTTTCCTCACTATAGTGTTCGGAAAGTAAAAAGATGATGATATTTACTTATATTTATTAATTTTAATATTATTTGTTTATTCATTCATTTCATTTTTTATTTATTTTGATGGATAGTGTAATTTCTTAGAACATTTTTTATACTTAAATTTTGAATTTTTATATTTTTTATTTCAATGCTTACTTTAAAAAAGTAATAAAGATTCAACCACCGGGCGATTCTAATACTGGTTCTCCATTTAACGACTTTCAAGGGACCATAAAAAATCGTCGTTAAGTAGAGAACGTCCTTAAACAGAATATGTGAAAAAATTATGTGCATAACATTTTCCTTCACACTTTACAGGCTTAGGACTGTTAATATATTTCTCTATATATTGGCGTGTTTAAAAATGTTATGTTATTTTTAACATCTACTGTACTTTATTTTCAAAAATTACACTAAAAAAGTGTACAAAAAATACAATAAATTAACTTAAAAAAAAATCAAAAAGTGTTGATTGCTTCAACTCTGGCCTGATTTTCATTGTTCTTTTTTCAAGATTGTCTAAAATATTAAATGTGTCGTCTTTCACATTCGATGAGACAATATAATGTCGGAGAACATCTATAGCCGAAGTTGCCTCTTTGTAAGATGGTGGCGGTATCTCATTTTCCGCTTCTTCAACTTCACTTTCTTTGTCTGACACTTCAGTTTCGTTTACTAAATCCTCATAAATTTGTTCTACATTTCTATAGTCTGTTGTTAAAACTGATTCATCACACTGGAAAAAATCTTCAATTGAAATATCCTCACCTTGAACAACACTTCTCCATTCTTCATGATCATGGATAATGTCATCTTCATTGATTTCTACATCCATACATTGCAGTTCTACGTCAAGTTCTTTGTGAATGCCGGCATTGCGAAAGCAGTTTTTTTATTGTGGATGAAGAAACTTCTTTCCAAGATTGTAAATTTTCTAATTTTCATGCTGCGAATGATACCCAAGTCTAATGGCTGGGTTTTAGTTCCCCATCATACTATAGGTATGGGGAACTTAGGTAATCGTGAATTTTCTTACGCTTGGATGTGGATCCGAAACAGAATTTTTGTGCTGATTCAACAATTTTTTCTCTGCTTGCTAAAATGACATTGAAAGTAGACTCAGGTAATTCAATTTTTTTTCAAATTTCACTTTCGTCATTCCAATGCTTTTTCCCCATTCTTCAATAATTTTCACCTTTTGGTGTAGACTGAGACGCTTTCGCTTTGATGCCATAATGTTCGGCTCACTTCGTCCTTCAACACAACACACTCGCTAAGTCTCTAAACATAAACACACGCATAAGCATAGACCGCCTTATCGGAAGGAATGTGAGGCAACTGCTACAGAAAGTCACATGACAAGGGGTTAGGGACAATGGAGTGATTGCACTCCCGCACAGCTCCATTATTCAATTTTCCAAGAAACAATAACCCCCACCCCTTTTTCTTGTAAACCCTGCAACATTTTTATGATTGCAACATTGCATGTATGAAATAAACTTTCTGTGTTTGTTGAAAGTTTTTTTTTCTCCTACAGGAAATTTCTCTATTACAAATAAGAGTTTCAAGGGGAAAAAAAAGAAAAAAATCGTCGTTAAATAGAAACATCGTCGTCTTTAAATAGAAAATTTTTGCGGCAAAGGGGGTAGGGGCTGTGAAATATCGTCTTTAAATAGAAATCGTCGTTAAGTAGAGCGTCGTTAAACAGAGAACCAACTGTATTTATGAATTTATTTATGAATTATTTAATTAATTAGTTTATTTGTTTAATTTTTATAAACTTGTAAAAGATAATTATGGAGAAAACAAAATTTACAATTTTAAAATTTCGGATTTTTGACATGATTACAATACTTTCCTCACTATAGTGTTTGGAAAGTAAAAAGATGATGATATTTACTTATATTTATTAATTTTAATTTTATTTGTTTATTCATTCATTTCATTTTTTATTTATTTTGATGGATAGTGTAATTTCTAAGAACATTTTTTATACTTAAATTTTGAATTTTTATATTTTTTATTTCAATGCTTACTTTAAAAAAGTAATAAAGATTCAACCACCGGGCGATTCTAATATTTATGAATTTATTTATGAATTATTTAATTAATTAGTTTATTTATTTAATTTTTATAAACTTGTAAAAGATAATTATGGAGAAAACAAAATTTACAATTTTAAATGCGTTAGAAATTCTGCTCTTTTTCTATCTTTCAATAAATCTTACATTCTTTCACTTTCACCCTCTATAATTCTCCGATAACAGTTTATCTTGAATCTTGAACGAAAGAGGGGGAAATGCTTGAATTAAAACGAAGAGTGCAGACTGCCATAGCTAGTCTTTATCGCTCTTTTCCCTGACAGCTTCAACAAAAGCAATCACAACCCTTGAGAGGGGTCGGGGTGGTCTCTGGGAAGAGATACAGCGTCCACAAAATTTGTGACACACATATAAAGACAGACGTTTTGTAAAAACAGTTAAACAGTGCTCAGTACATCACAAAACGTATGAATCTATCGAAAATTCTACGAATACAATACTTTCTTCTTATATATATATATATATATGTGTGTATATATCACAATCGTATTATAGTAATAGCTTTTACAATATCTAAATTGCTAATTTTATTTTTAACATTATTTAAATTGTTTTATGTAATGAAAATAAGAATGGATTATGATAAATGGAATTTTATGGAAGCTTTTTAATACTCTAAATTGAGGCAGTTTTGTCGACAATTAGGCTAAGAATATTACACCCATTATCAATAAATTTATTTAATGAAATAATAAATTTGATTTGAATTACCATAGGAAACCAAACATAATATTTACTATTGTCCCCTTGGGGGGGGGGAGAGTCAAAAGTCGAAAACATGTTTGCAAGCATAACTCGGCTCCAAATTACTTAACAGTAAAGAAATTATACAGAGACTAGACATAAGTACAAACGAAACATTATCTGCGATTTAGGAATTTTCGATTTTTAAGCAGAGGGAGAGCAAAATCGATTTTTGGCGGGAAATTTCACTCATTCTAAATTTTTGAATAGAACTCTACCAAAGATAAAACAAAGATGTTGGGAAAAAAAAAAGCTTTGCGACTTCCTTAGGATATTTCCAAAAACACATTTTTGTCTATTTGTGATTTACGATTATTATTATTTTTTTTTTTCTTTGGGGGGGGGGGGTGCAAAATCAAGACATTCTTTTTAGAGCTAAATTTGTCCTGAGTAATCTATGGGAGCTACGATCACGAACTTTCGTGCTTGGATTGTTAAAGTAACGGAATTGATCGAAATTATCACCATTCCCCCCTTGGGAGGGGGGGGGGAGGGGGCAGAGGGTTAAAAACACCTTTGCAAGCATAACTCTGCTTCAAAGTAATTCATAGTGAAGAAATTCCTCATAAGGAGCCTACACATGAATTTAAAAAAAAAAAAAAAAAAAAAAAAAAAATCTGCGGTTTAGGCAATTTTTATTTTTAAAGGGAGGGAAGAGGAATATCGATTTTTGGCGGGAAATTTTGTAAATTCCGGATTTTGGAGTAAAATTCAACCAAAAATGGGACAAAGATGTTGAAAACAGCCATGCATCTTTTTCAGAGCATTTCCAAAACACATTTTCAATTTTTCGACCTGGCTTTTTTTTTTTTTTTTTTTTTTTTTTTGGGGGGGGGGGGGGGTTACAAAAGCAAATTTCAAGCACCCCTTCTAGCGCTAAACCTATCCAAGGAAATTTATGAGAGCTGCGGTCACAAAGTTTGGTGCACAGATTATTTATACGCATCCGACGCCTAAAGTAACGCTGGATTTATCGAAATTCCTCCTCTTTTCTCCATAGGGAGCAGAAAAAAAAAAAAAAAAAAAAAGTTTTTAAGTGTAACTCTGCCCCAAATTACTTCACAGTGAAGAAATTCCACATGAAGAGACTAGATTTGAGTATAAATAAAACGTTATGTAAGATTTTGGAATTTTTTTCCTGTGTGTGGGGGGAGGGGGGTTACAAAAGAGCAAATTCGAGAAACCCCCCCCCCCTTTTAGCGCTAAATTTATCTTGGGAAATATATGCAATCTGCGGGATCTTACTCGTTCGGAAAGGGGAAGTAAGTAGCGGGTAAGTTTCTGTCCTCTACCAAACACAGCGGGAGTTTTGACTTACAAGGAAACATTCAAAAGGTGTCATCGTCAAAAAGTATTGAAAAATATATATGTGATTCTACTCTTCATGAAACACCAGAAAATGAAAAAAATATCGGCTGAAATGAATTACAGCGACCACAAAAAAATATCAAAATTAAGCATATATGGCGATTTTGCGCTGTTAGGCGATACATTTGCTAGCACCGAGATTGCCGTGTACGAACAGAACCGTGTTTTGCTTTTCCGCCAAGTAGTCAAAACCAATCGCCTAGTAGTGTGAAATCGCCAAATATGCTTAATTTTGATAATTTTTTGTGGTCGCTGTAATTAATTTCAGCCGATATTTTTTTCCCTTTTTGGTGTTTTATGAAGAGTAGAATCACATATATTTTTCAATAATTTTTGAAGATGACACCTTTTGAATGTTTCATTGAAAGATTACACTGCTCGGCATGAAAATTGCCTAGCATATTTTTATGTAAAGTGACCTCCTGAATCCGAATAGGCCGCCCATTTTGCCCTATCACCCACCGTTTTTTAGGAATGGCCTCCTATTTTTATCAGTTTTCGGTGATTTTATGTCTAAAATTTTGATTTTTAGGAGGGAGAGGATTATTTTAACCGTTAAATATATTCTGAGGGCTACAGAGTTGAAAAATTCTAAAACATATAGACATTTGCGACAAGGAAAAAATTTTGAGGAAATTTGCCATTGAAATTATGCATTACATATCTTATATTTTTACTTCCATTACCCTACTACCGTAGGTAATACGGAAGTATTGTATTCAGTCTGAAAATTCGATGTCGGGTTTTCACCTGATTTACACGTTTTAAGGTCCCCTGAGTCCAAAAAAGTGGTTTTTGGCAATTGGTCAGTGTGTATGTATGTGTGTGTGTATGTATGTGGAGATCTTCTGGATATTATAGCTCAGAAACTAATAAAGATAGAGCTACGAAACTTTAGAATTGAAATACGTCTGGTGTACAGATGAAATTTCCAAATTTTGGTGAAAATTGAAAAACCGGAAGTGGGACATCGGAAACCGAAAGTGGGACCGTAAGTCCGTATCTCAAAAACGGCTCTAACGATTTTCTTCAAACTTGCTATATAAACACTCTATTAGATGTCCTTTCGAATGATATAGTTGGTTAGTTCAGGAAAATTGATAGGCGTCCTGTATAAATAGCTCAATTTCAGGTCTTGCAAACGCGTTCCTTTAAAAACGGCTTTACGGATTTTTTTCAAACTCGCCATATTAACTCACTTTTAATATCCTTTTGTATGTAATTATTGTTTTCTGGTCAATAATTGATTTTTTGTAAAAGTTGGTATCTCAAAAACGGCTCTAACGATTTTCTCTTTAGGTCACTTTTAATGTTTTCTGATCACATTAGCTCTCAAAAATGCATATAATACGTGTAATAGTGGGTAATGGAAGTCGTGTGGTTGTTTCACACCAGATTTTTTTAATCTGTTATTAATGTTGTTTTTTAAACTTTATATTTTTTTGTTTTTAGGTGTTAAATTAATTATTTTTCATTCTTCAAATCAAATTCATGGTCATAAAATTATCGAATAGGGAAAGAAATTGAGGGAGGGGGTGGTGTAACTAGAAAACAGTGGGTGACTGGGCAAAATGGAAGTCATGTTCGAATTCAGGAGATCATTTTACATAAGAGTCAGTAAAAATGGTTTCAGATCTCGATTTTTTTTTTTTTTTTTTTTTTTTTTTTTCAAGAGCAGTGTTTATTAGTAATGATATGGGATTTTAACAACTTATTGAAGTAATGCCCAGCAAAGCGGGCAAATTACATTTTTATCACTACTAGTAATTACATTTTTAGATTTAGTTTGTACAAAAATGCAATGATTTTTAATACTATTGAAAACCATGTTAAAAGTTTCTTGAAAAAAAAATATCTATCTATCTATATATATATATTATTTTTAATTATTATTAAATATACAAAAGGCTTAATTAAAGTAGAAATGTTTTGTCACTAAGATTATTCTTTAAAAATAATTGTCAGCAATCTTTTGTTTTTAAATTTATATTCAGAAAATAATATATGCTCATTTTATCATTCATGTTCATGCTGCAAATAAAACGATGTTTAATTATACAGATTTTTTCTCCGTATTTTCTCAGAATTAAATAGTTTTTTTTTTTTTTTTCCCCTCTTGTTTTTCTAGTTCCTCTTTTTTTTTTTTTTTTTTTTTTTTAGTTCCTCTTTTTTTTTTCCATTTTAGTATTATTTGAGATTGTCTCAACAAAGATTTTAATTGTGATTTCTTAATTTGCACCATTTAAAATTGATTTTATTATAAAATACTTTTTACTTGCGAGAAAAATAAACAATAATTTTCTCGTGAATAAAAATTATCTGAAATTCATTATATATTTGAAAAACTAATTCTTAGTTTAACTTTAATATTAAAAATCGACAGCTACAATTGTTATTTAATTAATATCACATTCGTTTTCATTTCTTTACCGGTCAACTTGACGCTGTTTAACACTCCAGGGTAATTTTCTTAACTGAACCTTTGATGGGCGGAAGATAAAAGTGACATTTTGACATTTTGTTTGCACATCCATCTCTGTCATGAAAGGGAGTGTCTGTAAGAATAAGTGTTTAAGGATTGGACAGTTTTTCTTTTGGCTAATAACTTTCACAAATTTTGTATCCTATCTCAGTGAAGTACTAGTTTAGAAGGACCTCCTCCAGAAAGTAGAAACGATTTCAGAGCTAGCTATTGTCCGCTCGGGAAATCATGAAAAACGGCAGTTTTTCGAGTGACGCAAGCGGAAGCCCAAACTGAACGCTGCGAACTCATATATACGGCTAGTTTGACATCAGAGAGATTTGTAAAAGCCGACACTTAATATCTCAGCAAATATGCCATATTTTGTTCTGATCTTTTCAAAATAGTCTTTTATCTACGGTCTTAATCTATCCTTAAAATTTTACATTTCTACATGCAGTATGTTTTGAGATCTGAATCTCAATTTAAAGCCAAAAAGGGAAAACGATTGGTGTAATGGACTAAATTCTGAAAAATATCTCTAAAACGGCTCGAAGGATTTTCATATTATTAATATATGCTGTTAATAGGATCTTTCTTAATCTAGTAACGTCTTCGTTTTTTTCAGGAAAACTCTTGTTTTTTATAAAAGGTGTTTTAAAAATAGAACTATATTACTCCGCCAATTGCATGCTTTTCTTCGGCGAAAATGGCCGTAAATCGGTTCTTACTTCTTGCTTGCAAGGCTTTGTTGGTTGGCTGACCAACGTGAATGCAGTCAATAACTTTTTGTTATGAAGAAAATATTTTTAATTTTAAAATTTCCCATTTCGTCAAAAAATTATTTAGATAATATTTAAAGTAAAAGAAGTATTTTGTAATCATAGATATTCTATTTCATCGTTATTTATAATGAATTAATTTCTTTTTAAAGCGAAAAAGTTTATCACTCATGCACACAAATTTATACCATGGTTCATGATCTTTGGAGCGCATGCGTACATCCAAAATTTTTGGCGCTCGCTGACTCGCTGTAGACAGGCGCTAATTGTTTACCATCGAGGTTTGCACTGTATTATTCCGCCCATTCCGCCTATCAAGCTTTCAGTTTCATTACGTTTTTCTATTTTATTTATTACTTCGAAATGCATTATTTAATCAAGAAAGAAGATATTCTAGTTGAAAACCCTAAATTAATTGATACGGGAAAGTTTAAATAAATGATTTGAGAAAAGCAAAATTTAATACTATGTTTGCATCTAGAGGTACGTGTTTTATTATGGTTACATATTTTTTTTCGATTAGTCAATAAATGTGTTTATATATCTTATCTTTGATCTGTTTGCACTGCCAAGCCTAAACAAATTATTACTCATAATCGCCTGTAATTTTCAAAATATGCCTGCTTTTTAGTTCCATGTTTATGTATTGCTCGGTAACCTAGAAAATAATAATAATATATACTTTTGTTTTAATAATTAAGAGGGAGCTTTCTAGCAGCAAGCGCTGCAGATTATGCCGATAAACTTATTATGAACAGCAGTAAAGTATGCTTTTTGGATTACCAGTTTAATAGTTTAATCACAATTGCTTACATGCTGTTATTTCGCTGCTTATCAATAAATTTTGCACTTTTTGTTTCTTTTTCAAGCTATTCCTGAAATATTTTTTGCTTACATTTCGCCATAATACACAATTATTTTTATTTTTTATCTATAAAGTCTGCGATTTTTTGAAAACTATTTTGAATTGAGCGATAATTTTACAGCTTGTTAATAAAATATGGAATCATATTGCTGCTTATTGAGAAACTTTATTTTTCACAATACAAATAATTACTAAGAATAGAGTATTTTATTGTAAATTGATAAAATTCTTTTTTTTTTTCCACCAAAGCTATTTCTCAAAATCCATGATAATTTTGTGGCCTGTTATTGAAATACAGAATCATTTGTATTTTCTGTATCTATCATCAAATTTTATGTTTAATAATATAAATAATTGCCAAAATTCATCATTATTTTGTTGCCTATCAATAAAATTTTTACTTTTTTTTTTTTTTTTTTTGTTCAGTTCTGTTTACCAAAATATGCAATAATTTTGTAATCTGTTATTAAAATGCACAAGCATTTTGCCGCTAACAGTTCAAGGCAGGCATTATTTATGAAATCAAGCATAACAGAATTTTACCCCAAAATGCAAAACTAAATTTGCTTTTATAAAATAATTAGCTAGTTATTAGGAATGTACTGAATATTCAGTATATATATTCGATATTCGACCGTAATGCTGAATATGAAATTATTTGGCTAGATGAATCTAAAGATTGATTTTGAATTTTATACTATAAAATAAATAATGTAAAAAACTATCATCTGTTCATATACAGTCAACCGTCGAGCAAAAGGTGTGCTTATTTAGTATTTTAAGAACAAAAAAAATGTGAAAAGAGGAGGGGCATTTAACTGAGTAAAGGATTTTATGGTATTTTACGGTATATATAAAAAAGGTAAATACACTAAAACGTTATCTAAAACGTATTTGCATAATTAAATCTGCTATTTTGCCAATTATGGCCATTTCTACGATCTGAAGATTAATGTTTGAAATTATAAAATATTTTAATGTTTCCCTTTCATATGTAAATTTCATGTATCTTAAATTAAGTCTTAGAGCATAATAACTTTTATATTCTCTAAGAATTATCTGAGGATGATAATTTCGCATCTAAAAAAGATGTTAAGAATAAAGTTATCAGTTTTGGTTTTAGTAATTCACTATGCTGTAAGTATCAAAATGTAGCAATGAACCTAATTATGTATATACACTACAAAAGTTCTGCATGAAAGTGTGCTGTTTACCATTTAACTAAATTTTATGTTCAAAAGCCCTTTTTTTTGTAATTTTAATATGTGCAAATTTTCATATATGCTTCAATTATTCTTTCTTGCAACTACTTGGTATTCGGTGCTCGTCCAAGCACTCAGCAACTACTCGGTCAAAGTGCTATTTGGTGTAGCACTAATATCTAACAAAAGTTGTTTTTGTTATTGGGAGTACAAATTAATTCGGTCCGTTTTTTTTCGTTAAAAAAACATTTTATTTATTATCAAAATGAAAAAACATGTTATTCAAAGTATTGTCCATCGGTAGCCACAACTTTTGTCCACCTTTCTGGCAATTTTCGGATTCCATCTCTGAAAAATGAGTCCTCTCTGGACGCAAACCATGAATCGAGCCATTCTTGAATTTCTTCGAAAGAAGTGAAGCGGTGTCCAGCCAAATCGTGATGCATCCGTCGGAACAACCAATAATCAGAAGGAGCAAGGTCTGGCGAATACGGCGGGTGGGGTAGGACCTCCCATTTCAACGTTTCCAAGTAATTTTTAACGACAATTGCCACATCGCTTTTCAACGTCGCGCGGTTTCAACTCGTATGGGACCCAATTTCCTTGCTTTTGAACCATTCCCATTTTTTTTAAGCGCACGGAAATTGCTTGCTGAGTGACTCCCAACGATCCTGCAAGCTCTTGTTGCGTTTGGCACGGATCTTGATCGAGCAATTCCTCCAATTCGGCGTCTTCGAACTTTTTCGGCTGGCCCGGGCGCTCATTGTCTTCGACACTAAAATCACCATTTTTGAAGCGTCGAAACCACTCTCTACATGATTTATCAGATGGCGCAGATTCACCATAAACTTCCACAAGCGATCGATGCGCTTCAGCGGCACTTTTCTTCCAATTAAAAAAGAAAATCAAAACTTCCCGCAAATGTTGTTTCTTTAGCACAAAACTCGACATATTGAATGCTCAAAAAACCAATGTTGTTGTATAAAACTCGAAGCTTCGTTGACTGAATATGGTTGACAAAGGTCAAACCTTTCTAACAATGCCAAAAACATCTATCATTATTCAGTAAACAAATCAGCCAGAGCCATCTATTGAAAACGGACCGAATTAATTTGTACTCCCAATAACAACAGTACTTAAATAAAGATTATATCTTTAAAATCGAGTTAACAAGGAGTGCACGTATTTTAGATAATGTTGCCATCTAGGACATTTTAGGAGATCAAACAAATATTATGTCCACCCCCGTTAAAAAAGGTGATACATGATACAAGTAAAAAAATAGTGAATTTGAGTTTATGTCATATGAAAAGCCCAGTGGCAGAAACGCCACGACACGGCGACATAGTCGCGGACACAGAAAAACGGCTTGCAGACAGTTTTTGTCTGCACTAATAAAAAAAATTGACCCTACAAAGGTTAATCCAGAACAAATTTAGTGCCGCATTGAAGCACTTTCACAAAGTCAATTTTTAGCAATGAGGTACCTTCATAAATTCAACGTTCTGCAAAGAGGTACCTTCACAAAGTCAATTCTCAGCAATATAAATGCACACTAAAACATTTTATAAGCTTCACTGCATTGAACACAGAAAAATACCTTCAATTTGAATATTTACAGGAGACAATAATAAATATCTAAGTAAACACCTACTTATCTATGAAAAACAACTTAACTCGCCCATATATATATTTATTTTTACAACTGTTTCATTTTATTTTTTAAATGTACTTTAAAATTTAAAAAAAAAAAAAAAAAAAAAAAAAAAAAACTGCTTTACATATTTTAGTTAATTGTTCTGAAGTATCATTAATTTTCACAAACTTACTTGATGTTTTCACAAATTATTTTATAAATTCACAAATGGGGTACTATTTTTAAAAAGCTGGATTAATCCCTGCCTAACTTTCAGACACTCTTTGTCTGTACTACTAAAAAAAAAATTTCCCACAACTTTAAGACAGTTTTTGTCTGCAGTCATAAAAAATTGTCTGCAATTTAGATATTTTTGCCCACGACAATGCGCTACTGATGTATGACGTCTTAGACGCTCTGTGGTAGGAACTCTAGAGCTCCCTATAGGTGCCTTGGTAGGAACACACAAAACAGTGCTTAACAAGGGCGACCTAGGAGCCTAGATCTCCCTTGATAGGCAGTGTTATGCATGTATTCTTTTTCTCCTGTTACCTGTTACTGAGATTCTACGGGAATGTAGGAAAGTGCTAATTTCATTTAAAACTGCTCCAAAACTTCTCCTCCACTTCAAAATTCACTTATAAAAATTTCTGTATCAAAACTAAAATTAATACTTTTATTATTTATAATTATTTATATTGTGTTGTGTCAAACATTGCTATGAAATATTTAATTGAATGAGTTAAACTTATTATTTTATAATTGTTTATACTATATTATTTTGTAGTAAAATTGTATTGTGTATTGTTGCACGAGATCACCACTGTTGTTAACCCCCCCCCCCCTCCTCCCAGATTGCCGCTTTCAGCTTTCAGGCTTTTTGAGTACAGATTACGAAATTTTAAAAACCTGTCGCAGACAGCTACAAAATTTTATGTCACTGGGATGAAAAGTGTCCCACCTAAGCTATATCATGCAGTTTATCCACCTGAGTGAGAGGCATTTTTGTTAGTTTTATTGTAAGCTAGTCAATGCTTTATTGTTATCTTTAAGTTGATTTTTCTCAAAGATTATTTTTTATTGCTGGGGTGCAACATGATGTTGTCATCTAAGAAAGTTTAAGTATTTATTGAGGAATCTAACAGTTAATAACTTTCTTTGCTGTGAGCTCAGCATATTTTCTCAGTAATATTTTCTAGTAATTTTCTACATTTAAATCAATCACCATTTCTGAAAAGGAATTTTTTATGTTAATTTCTCATAATTAAAAAAGTAAAATATTACTAAATGTAAATGGTACTATTTAAATAGTTCGAAAAAAATTAGGAAGTTGACAGCTGATTGTCAGTAATTAGCTGGCCAAATATTCGGCATTCTGCCAAAATCATTAAATAAACAGATTAACCATGAAAAGTGTCTAAAACTGATTATTTTCGTAGAGCTAAAGTTTTAATTAATACAGACATGGTACAATCTTACAGAAAAAAAGGCTGAACTTTTCCCGATTCCCCCCCCCCCCTCAAAAGTGGTATCAGGCAACTGACACAATATAAATTTTTCAATAATAAAAATAATGTTAAATATGATTGCATACATGCACACACAATAAACAAAATCAGAACAATAAATCTCATATTGAATATCATATTAATTATAATTAAAATAGTTGTAAGTGCTTAAAAAACAGACAAACTTATTACGTATACTTGAAAATAAGTTTATTCTGTAGAAGCATTGTTTGCTGGGGCAATTGATTAGCAGAATAATGTAGTTCTAGTTTATTAGGAAAATGCAGTTGAAGAGCTATTTCTTTTTCATTTTCTCAAAGTTTGAATTTGACATTTCTTGAAAGCCAATCACATAGAAATTGCTAATAATACATTGCACAAATTTAGGCTGACCCCCCCCCCCCCCTACACATGTCCAAAAAGTTTTAATGCAGATTTGCATTGATCCCAAGAATAATAATTTTCAAGCTTAAAAAGGCTGAAAAGTAACATGTCTGTTAATATCTTTACTTTTTCTTTTCCTCTTGAATTTCATTCTGTACACCACTGAAAACAGAAAACTCTCTTGCGGTAAACATTGCAAAAAGAGCCATTCTGCCACTTTTTTCTTTTTAACTTTGGTATGCTCATGCATGCAAGAACATAGCAGCGCCGGATCTAGGGGGGGGGGGCTAGGCTAAAAGTACTGACATTCATAATTGAATATTAAAATTGGAAATTTTTCATTGATATGGAATAACATCTTGAAAAATCTTAGCTCCCCCCCCCAAAAAAAAAAAAAAAAAAGTTTTAGATCCGCCACTGGAACATAGTGCATGAATAAGTTGTCTGCATTTTCTTTTTTGTTTAGAAACAGAATTTACTATTAATTAAAGTGAATTAAATTACATTTAGTTTAAATTAATATTTTGTATTTTAGAAGATTAATTTCTCAAGTAAATGTTTGAATATTGAAGTGTGGAACTTTAAAACAGGCATATTCGAAAAATAGAGGTTACAAGTGATTTGTTTATACTTGAAGATATTTTTGTTTTAGCCAACAGATCAACAGACATTTATTTACTTTTCGGAAATATGAATAACTACATTTTAGAAAATAAAACTATAAAACACTTGCCTCTAAATCATAGTAATGGAAGTGTATATTTGTAATTTATTTTCCTTGTAGCTGCAAATCTTATGCATTTCATGAATTGCTAATAGAATAGGGATAATTTTGGATTTGGGTATGAATTATATTTCATGAAATAAAATGAAAACTAATAATTTCATATGCCTACAAGAATTCACATTTATATACATCATCATTACCTATAATTATATACTGAAAATATATTAGCAACATTGAAATTGAAATTGACACAAAAAATATTTTAGTTTTTGAAGATGGCAATTCAATCAAAACAAGTACTTTCAAACAGTGCTGCTAATTAACATACTGCTATATATTTTCCAAATTTAGGTATATACTGCACATTATATATGTTTACTTTAACATTTTATCGAATTGAAACATTTGGGGAGCAAATGTTCAAATCAACTTTTTTCTTAAAAAAGAAAAAAAAAAAAAAAAAGTTATTTTTTTTAATTTATTAGTTTTTTTTTTTTTTTTTTTTTTTTTTTGGTCTGAAAAATTGTATCTAAAGGTGAAAACATGGTTTGAATGTTTGCTCCTCGTTTATGTTTTAATAGTTTTAATGTAATTAATGATTTTAAAACTTGGGGTACTTTGGGTCAGGGTTGTTCGGTTTTTTCCATAGTGGAAAAAACCTGGTTAAAATCGCCCCGGACAAAATACCGTTTTGTCCACTATTAATTATTTGGGAGTCCTAAATTAAAAATTACCTTTATTCTTTCCATATATATAAAACAATTCTTTATCATTATGTGTATGTGATAGCTTGTGAAATACGGTCGCCTTTGGGGACCAATATTTTTTAAAACTAGTAATAATGATATTCAACTTTAAGGATTTTTTTTTTTTTTTTTTTTTTTTTAATATATATATTTTGGTGAAAGAATTGGTCCCGAAATCGGGCTCCAATTCTACTTTCGCGGTTTTGCCCTCACCACTTTTTGAGACACTGTGTTGAATTAGGGAATTTACATATCTCCGTGCATGTTTCACAACTCTGTGTTAAATTATTGCACCGTTTTAGGGAATTTGTTTACACTGCTCCTGTCTGTGCATGCTATCGATCTGGTGCTGAATTTTTGTACCTGTGTAATGATGTACCATTGCCGATAGTGTATTAATTTAGTGAAAATAATAAAACCAGTTTCATGATGTTAAATTTAAACAAGTGTTTCCTGATGTAAAAAATAAATCATTCCAGCCTAATAAATAATTGATTTTTAGTTGGTATAATAATTGGTATATAGAATCTTAATTTCTATATTCCAGGGGTGCAGAAAATGTTCAGACCTCTGAAATTTTCCCAAAAATAACGCATCAACCTATTATCTGAAAGGTTTTTTTTTTTTTTTTTTTTTTTTTTTTTTTTTTGGGGGGGGGGGGGGAGGGGGTAACGGGTATTTAAAGGGAATACACTTGTAAAAGAAGAATACAGCTGTTAATTTGTAGTTTAATATTCGAAAATTTGTTTTTTCAGTAATTTTTTCTTACTTCCGTTTTCATTTTTATTTTATTCTAAGATAATAATTATTCAAAATTTCCACAGACAGCCAGAATTTCCCCCGAACATCGTTCGCACGTTCGGACATATTCTGCACCCCTGCTATATTCAAGTAAATTTTGAAACGGAATAAAAAGAAAAAAAAAGAAAGAAAGAAAATGTTGGAGAATATTTTTTTATGGGCTACCATAATTTTTTGTTGGCGACCATATTTTTTAATAAATTCCTGAACCCTGTGCAGGGTTTAAACTGCCATAAGTTTTTTTTAGCATTTTGCTAAAAAATGTTGGTCAGAATTTCACTAAAAAGCTAAAACTGGATAGCTATATAAAATATCTCTATATAATAACTCAGATTTTTTTTTTTTTTTTTTTTTTTTTTTTTTTGTAATATTTGCAGGCAAAAACTACGAAAGAACTGAAATTTTTGGGAATCATTATTTGTATAGTAATTTGGATTTATTTTTAATGATTGAATTTAAATGCAAAAATATTTAAAAGTATGTCAGAATTTGCTTCATAGAAGCATTCTTAGCACTAGTATTTCACGATTATCTACCACTACACTTTATTTAATTTTTAAATTGCTTTTTCATTTTACATGTATGATATGAGTACCTCTTTTTCTATTGTTGAAATCAAAACATAGTTTTCCTGATTCACATTTTTAAAGTCCCAAATATGGATGCTTGGTTAAAATCATCAATGAACAAAAGGAATAGAAAACAAAACTGAGGATAACAAAGCTAACAAGGAACACCGTGTCTGGCTGTGATTTTAATGAAACTTTAATTTCTGATAGAGGGCATGTACCAAATATTTTTTATCACAGAAATTTTTGCTATCATCTATGTTTTCTCTATTTATTGAATTTTTAAAATGTTAAAAACCACATCAGCCACATATCAACAGTAAGCTTCGCCTTTGGGTGTGACTTAAAAATACTAAATGATTTTGCGCTTTCATGTTTAAGTTACAAATGAAAATTTATAGTAGTACTGAAAATTATTTCAACTGAATTATTCATTTGAGTATTCACTTGCTGTATAAATACAAATTTTTCGCATATTTTTGAGTAAAATTTGATAGCATATCAAATATGAAAGAAACGCCTCTCTCTCATTGAAATCCGAGCCGGACGCTTGGGTGATGTTCCTTGTAAGTAAAAGAAATCAATGGTATCCAAAGAATTAATTAACTTTCGAAAAAGCTAAAATAGTGCTTGCCTATTTTCGCTAAAATGCTAAAGTAATTTTTTTGCCAGGTTAAACCTGTGTATGTAAATAAAATTAATTTAAATATTTCAAAATAGACATAAATGATTGAAATAGGCATGCAAAGTTAACAATATTTAATAAATAAATATATCTATTTCTAAGGGTGAATTGGGTGCAAAAGTATAGTTTATAGTTTCAATTTTAATTCCCCTCCTTTCCCCCCCCCCCCCCCCCCCCACTGCTTTCATCTACATTATCATCTCCTCCCTCATAGTCGTAAACACCTTTAAAAAATTTGTTATTAAGCATGATGAAATGAATGATTCACATATATTTCATGGAATTTTTTACTTTCTGAAAATACATAGGTAAGGAAAGTATTGTAATTATAACAAAAATTTGACGTGAAGTTGGTGTATCTACATGTTTGAAGTTCCATGAGTTCATTTTTGCTATTTTACGATAATGTATGTACATATCTGAGTAGAGTGAACACACTATTGTCTAAATGTTTTGTTCAAATTAGCTAAAAGTTGGTGCATATGTTATAGGTTATCGTAGTGCAAACTGTATACATCTTGGAGAATCTAGCACAATTTTATTTATTTATTTTAACCAGGACACAAAGATAAATTCTTTATCATTATAGTCTATGGGCTCAAATAATTTAAAGTGTGATAGCATCTGAATTCCTTATTCAATTCAGCTGAAACTTTTATATACATGTTATCAGTCACTGTTGAATGAATCGTATAGATATATTTTGCTGAATCTAGCATTTATAGTTTTTTTTTACAGGGAAATAACGAAAAATTCTGTAATATTATGGCCTATAGTCTGAATTTATTTAAAATGTGATGGCGTCTGAAGCCTCATTTGATTGAGCTTTGAATTCATATACAAATTATAAGTATATGTCACACAAACTATATACATTTTGGTGAATCTAACACTATTAGTTCTTTTACAGATATACACAAAATAATTTGGATGCATTCCATTCCATTAAACAATATATTATTTGTGAGCAAATAAGCAAATAATTTTCTTGATTGTTTATTTAATGACTTCTCTTACGTTATTTTATTTAAACAACAGTGAATTACTTTCATGTTCAGAAAGTCGATTGGAGTCACTCAACATTTTTATTATTTCTCTTTAAGTTTCTGCATATTTATCAAATTGATTATATATATATATATATACAGTCATACACATGTCACATTTATATTATTAAAGACATTACTTTTGTGAAAAATAAATAAATAACTTTTCTATGTGGAAGTAAAATTTAATTTTGTATTTTTTTCATCTGGAATTTCTATTACCAAGTAATAATTTTTTTTTTTACAAAATTAAAATAAGAAATATATTCAGAAAATTCAAAGTCGTTAAATTAGTACCCATTTTCCAAAAATTGATTTTTTAAATTTTTAGTATTTCATTTTGTGGTTTAAAAAAGCAATTTGTGTGAAAATTTGCATTTTTGAACGAAAAAAATATATAAAAATTTTTAAAAATCAATTTCTTCGAAAATGAGTACCAATTTAATGGTTGTGAATTTTCTGAAAGTGAAAACGGAATTTAAAAACTACATTTGGTAATGAGTAATCTCTATATATAAAAAAAAAAAATTACTGTCGCTGGCGTAATTTTTTTTTGTCTGCGACAGCATCTTCTTGCGGAGGGCAGGGTCTTTCGCATCATGAGAGGTATCAATGTGTTCCGAATACGTCAAGGAAGACATTTCAGCTGCTTAGAAATTTCTATCATTTTAATTAAAGAAGTTATTAGCTATAAACGACAAATTTATGAAAGGACTCTATTTGCCACCTTGAAAAAAGTTTCTCCCAGTGACGTTGGTCTTGTGTCATGAAGTCATTTTACACGGGAAAAATAAAATACGATCCATGGTTGTAGGTAGGTAGGTTGGATTTAACATCGCCCAAGTACTGCGCTATGGGTAATTGGTGACTGTCTGGGAAGCACTTCTAGAGATGTTCCAGAGACATCACAATTTTGATCCTCCATGGAGGAGATTCCCCAGACGTATATTTTTGATGGGAACATGGAGGACTTTGTGGCCACGACAGATTTTATGTGCACCAGACACCATTAGTGCACACGACGGTCTTTGACCGGCTCAAGTATCTAATCAGCAATCTTCCAATTATGAGCTCGGTGCTTTATGGACTGGCTATACCGCTGCTCGGAACCATGGTTGTAAAAAATAAATGTCAGTGTTGCTATTAATAACTTTTTTTCTCTACTTTTAGAAAGTAAATTTTCTTACATGGGAAAATTAAAATATCCATGGTTGTAGGTAGGTAGGTAGTTAGATAGGTTGGATATGACATTGGCCATTACTGCACTATGGATAATTGGCGACGATCTGGGGCACACCCCTAGGTATGTTTCGGAGACATGCCATCACATTTTTGATCCTACACGGAAGAGATGGCTCCCCCGCTTCGGTGACCCAAAAAGGTATAGTTTTGATGGGAATATGGAGGATATTGTCGCCACAACAGATTTTACGTGCACCAGCCACCATTAGTGTACACAACGGTCTTTGGCCAGCTCGAGTACCGAACCCGCAATCTTCCAATTACGAGGTCGGCGTGCTATCGACTGGGGTGCCGCGGTCCTGATCTATAGTTAAAAAACAAAGGTGATATACTAAAGCTATAATAGAAAAGAGTCTGGATATTACGGATTTCTTTCTATTAAAAAAAAAATAACTGATTTTAAGCATGATTTTTATAAAAATAAAATAATGTGCTATTAAATATTACATATTTCAATTTGACATTGAATATGGGGATTTATATAATAATTTTCTGCTTTTGTCTTGTGTTATGCACTATTAACATTCCTATTCAGTGAAAGGAAAGCAGCGGATAGGCGGGCAGAGCTCTGCATGTGTTAACAAGTAAAGTGAGTCGGGGGAAGGCGAAGCCTCCCTCGGGGGTTGGTGAGCGGAGCGAGCAGGGGCAGAGCCCCCTAGTTATGAAAATAGATCTTCCCATAAGATAGGCCATAGCTGTTGCCAAGATTAGGTATTGTCCTCTCTTAAGAATAACTTCTTCACATTCTACATCATTATCACTTAAATTAGCATCAGACAATTTGTTTTTAATTAGTTAATAGATTGTGAATAACTCCAAAGTCATGATATAATATCAAAGTTCACATACTCATCAAAATTTATATTTAGAATGGTGAAATAATGACCAGTCAAGAAATTTTGTGAATTTTAGAAAAGTGGAAAAGACATAACTAATATTGTGTGACTTATAAACAAAGAAATTTTTCATTCAAATGAATAGGAATGAATCAGGACTTCACTAAAAGGTCGTATAAATGTAAAAGATGTATAAATTGGGTTTTTTTGTAATGGAAATTTTGTGATTACGATAACTTGACATAATACTCAAAATTGAATTGAACCAAAGTTATACAGCAAACTTGTCGTACAAATATCTTAGATGAGTTCGTTAACTAAGTTGCTCTGAAGTTTGTTTTCAAGTGGCAGCTACGTGAAAATTTCAAATCCACATTTTGAATTTTGATGTTTACATTGACCACATAAAGGTCTCAACCAAGTATTTATTAATGAATTTTATCTGCCATTTTTAACAAAATGACCGATATCTTTAGTACGGTCATTTCAAATCAGGATACCACTTGTAAATTTATCATCAGAATACCTTTTGAAATACTGAATCAGTTCAAGTTGGACATTGAACTTATCACACCAATATATTGGATGAATTTTGTACCAATATTTAGTTTCCAAGTTGCAGCCACTTGAAATCAGGCTGCTACTTGAAAATGCGCCACCATAGTAACTTTTAGAATACTAAACTGGTTCAAATCAAAGTTGGGAAGTGAACTTACAATTCAAATATCTTGGATAAGTTTGCTAGGCAACTTGCTCCACCATTTTGTTTCCAAGTGGCGGCCACTTAAATTTTTTTTATTACAATAACTTTTGTAATACTGAATCAGTTCGAATCACGTTTGCACAGTTGACATATCATTCAAGTACCTTTGATAAGTTCACTGGGCATCTCAGTCACTCTGTCCTTTTGTTTCAAAATGGTGGCCACTTGAAAATTATCACAATAACCCTTGAACCGATTTGCTTAAAACTCCATATATACATAGCCCTCATTAATAAATCCATCAAATTCATGAATAAAATGTAGCTGCCATTTTGAAAAAATGGTGGCAACTTCTTAAGAAAAGATAAATCAACCTAACCTTCCTATGAGCCGGAAGGACTTGTTTTAATTTTTTGATCAATAACCTCTAAAAAGTAATGATATCAGTACAAAAACCCTTAACGGGTTAAAAGTTTGTGACGCAGCTACTTTATCGCTATAAAATTTTGAAATATGGGTCTTAAAAATAATGATATAAATTTTAAGTGACGCTTTACTATTAGTTAAAATATACGTAGATTTTCTTATTTGATCATTTGCTTTTTTCTTTTATTTATATTTACAATGCAAACATAACATTTTTAACTTCAAGATAAGACAAATATATTAAATATACTCACTGATACTTTTTCATTTGCACTTCAATTTCAAAATAACAGTTTTAAAAGGAATGATATAAAAATTCCAGTGACTCCTCGGTGTCATTTTAAAAGATTTGTTTTTTGATTCCATTAAAATTACCTTTGTTTTGTCTATTAAAGTATATTTACACATTGAAACAGTGCTTTTAATTTTCAAATATACTGTCAAATAATCACACTTTCACTGAGTTTGCATTATAAATTGAAATTATTTATTTCAATAAATTGATTTGTCTTTTGCGTCACGCTATCCAAAACTGTGAATAAAATTTATGTAAATGTTACTTTGTATCATAGTATCCAACTAAGTGAAAATTTGTGCAAAGAGATAGTGTGATGCAAAGAATACATTTGCACAAATTTTGTTTGCAGTTTTGGATAGCGTGACGCAAAAGACAAATCAATTTATTGAAATAAATAATTTCAATTTATAATGCAAACTCAGTGAAAGTGTGATTATTTGACAGTATATTTAAAATTAAAAGCACTGTTTCAATGTGTAAATATACTTTAATAGACAAAACAAAGGTAATTTTAATGGAATCAAAAAACAAATCTTTTAAAATGACACCGAGGAGTCACTGGAATTTTTATATCATTCCTTTTAAAACTGTTATTTTGAAATTGAAGTGCAAATGAAAAAGTATCAGTGAGTATATTTAATATATTTGTCTTATCTTGAAGTTAAAAATATTATGTTTGCATTGTAAATATAAATAAAAGAAAAAAGCAAATGATCAAATAAGAAAATCTACGTATATTTTAACTAATAGTAAAGCGTCACTTAAAATTTATATCATTATTTTTAAGACCCATATTTCAAAATTTTATAGCGATAAAGTAGCTGCGTCACAAACTTTTAACCCGTTAAGGGTTTTTGTACTGATATGGAATACCGAGGTTTCGGCTCTGATTCACGCTGCTATCTCGTGGAAATACCATGAATTACTCAGGAAGGATTTCTATGATGCAATACAGTATGGAGCGACCGCTTGTTGTTGTCGTACTATTCCCTACAGTATAAAGTGTGTTTTGGGATTTCAAGAGTTTTTGCAGGTAAGTTTTCAAACATTTAAACTGACTAGTACACATGTGATTTGGACGTTGATGTTAAGCATAATGTATACTCAAAGAATTGTAGTTTGTTATACTTTGCTCGTTTTTCAGCTGAAAGTATATTGTTTATTAAGTTGAAATTTTCCAAGATAACGTGTCGGGTATTATGAAATACTAGGTAAATTGACTCCATATTCAACTAAAAAACCAGAAAATAAAAACAGTGAATGTATCTTCTGCAACGGTTGGTTGTAGGATCTAAGGCCGATTGACTCCTGATGTGTCCTAGGCCTAGAGGGGGAATGCCCTCCGTGGGGGTCTTTCTAAGGGGTCCTAGCCCGTATTTACACAAGTTTCGGAGGAAACCACGGAAAACTCCGAACGGCTAGGTCGATGAGCGCGACCTGGGATCGAACCCGGCACCTCCCATCTACCAGCTTTGAGCGCAGAACCGCTCGGCCGCTAGTGGGCCGTCAACGGAAAATTCTCCGAAGATGAACAAGGGGAAATTTGGATTATGTGTTACAGTTCTTCTATGTCGGCTCACCTTGACTATACCGGAGCAGAGAACGAAGATTGATTATATCTGTGACTTTTGTAAATAGACTCGAATCAGAAATAGCTTTCAGATAATCTTAAAAAGTATGGTTTTTATGGTTAAAAATAACTATATTTTATGAAATCTAATTAATTTTTCGATGGTTTAAACCACCTATTCCATTTTACCCGACTATTTCATATTAACCACCATTTGTAACTCTTTTTTCAAGTAAATTTTTTTATAACAGCAATTTTTTTTTTTTTTTTTTTTTTTTTTTTTTTTCAGTGACAATTTATTACAAATAATTGCACTGTGTACTCATCAATATTTTAAGTTTTTTTTTTTTTTTTAAATAAAAAACAAGTAAAGTTATATTAAGAAATGTAAATGGTATTCCATAATACCCCCCCCCCCCTCTCTCTCTCTCTCTCTGTATATATATATATATATATAAATACCGGGTGATTCAAAATAGATGTTACAGCGATTATCTCGTAAACTAAGAAAGATAGAAACATACTTCCAATTACAAAATTAGAGCAAATTAAGAGTAGATTTCAAATATGGCATTTTTTTTTTTTTTTTACAAGGGGCTGTATACATATTAAATACGAAATTTAATTTTTATACGGCCCCTCTTATCATGTGACTTATATTTAGAAAATTATTCTCCTCGCTCTGACAAGCAAAAAAAAAAAAAAAAAAAAAAAAGAAAAAAAAATCATCTCTCTAAGTCAAAATCTCGCTGAGTTATTGCAATTTGAAAATGATGACTTACACCATTTTTTTTTCAATTTTGGCATCTATTTTTCGACGCCAAGGGGCTCACTTTAGGGGGTTATCTATGAGATGGGAAAAATTAAAAAAGATCCTTTATTTTAAAATAGCAACTAAAATTATTCAAGCACGTGAAATCAACAGTTTTAAGAACTTAATGCAAATTTACATTACTTCGTATTGTTAAAAAATTTAATAGTTAAATTTCTTAGGGGTCACCTGCAAATTAAAACACGTTAAGAGAGGAAAAAAAATAAAAGTCTAGCAAAACCGTGTGGAATTTTCGCGCTTTATTTTTACCACTTTCCATCATAGTTGAAAAATTTAATGACTTCGGCTCTTTAACAATTCCAGCCAGGTTGAAAAGTGTTAATGACTTCGATTTGTCTGTCTGTCCATTCGTCTTTCTGTGTGTCCGAGCTCTAACTCCCGTGAATGTTTATAGAATTTCCTGAAACTGATATATGTTATTTGAGTTCACTATCGGATGTTCCTTATTAAAAATGGAGTGAATACCTCTGCTAGCTTGTGCACAGGGACACCCGAAAGTATTCCAAAGCATTGTGTTCTATGAGAGGTGTTTTTATAAACCATATTTTAATACCTTTAATTTATGCATATATTAATAAAATTTAAATAAGTTATTAAAGTTTTTTATGGGATATTTTCAATAGGAAATGGAGTAAACACCATCACTGGTTTGTATACAGGGACACCCGAAAGTATTCCAAAGCATTGCGTTCTATGTGAAGATATTTCTATAAACCAAATTTTAATTACTTTGCATAAATCTTAATGAAAATGAAATATGTTATTCATATGCACAAAAGAATGCTTTCTATAGTGTACAGTACGATTAGCATTAGACTTACAGGGCACACAAAAATATTCAGTTACGTTAAGGGTTATTATTGGACATTTGCTGGAATAGCATTTTCGTTTACATTAAACATTTTTTAACAATTTTTAACTGTGAATAGGATTTCAATTTGCATATTTTTTTGTCTGACTGTCCATGTGTCCGTCTGCCCGCCCCCAGCGTCTGTAAATATTTTCAGAAATTTTCAGAAATGATAGATGTTATTCAGGTTTACTATATGATATTCCCTATTTAAAATGACATTAATTAATTCTCTACAATTGGTTTATGTACAGGAACGCACATAAAATGCCAGTGTATTGCGTTTTGGGACAGATATTCTTATAAATTACATTTAAATAACTTTATACTGTAAAAATCCTAAGGAAATTCATATTTATTGTTAATATTCTAAATGTTTTGTATAGAATATGATATCATATAGATGTATAATTCTATGTCAGAGGAGTTACCGCCATTCTCAACCCCCGTTTAATTATATTGCCTATACTTATCAAAACAAAAATCAAGTCTGTTATCAATTTCCTTGAAGCTTGCAAATCTTGATCAACTTTTCAAGTGGCAACTAGATATGGAATCCGAAGTACCAAATTCGCATTTCCTGTAGTTATTACTTTCTCATACCCATAAGGTAGAGAAAGTATTGTTTTGGGGCTAAGTTTTCGAAAGTGAGTTTTTGTTATATTTACACATTTTGAGGTCCCCTGAATATGAAAATCGTGTTTTTAGCGGTTGGTCTCTGTGTGTGTGTATGTCTGTAATCAGCATATCTTAAGAACAAATAACAGCAGACATTCACACTTGGTATTCTAAATATGTATTATATAGGGATGCTACACTAAGCTTTTCATTGAGATTAAACAAATGGTTCGTGTACAGGGACACTCAAGAATATTCAAATACATTACGTCTATGGGGGAAATTGCAGGTAAATAGAGTTTAACACCTATAGACTGCACTAAACCAAATGAAATGAATACATATTTTTTATATGCATAAAAACATGCCTCATGTAGAATATGGCAGGGAAATCATTCACTGTTAATTTACAGGGCTACACAAAATAACTAGATTATAATGCGACAATAGCTGAAAATTGATGGAAGTGCATTTTAGGTTGTGCCGTATATTATTACTATAAATTTATATTTAGGTGCACTTTGTGGTTTGTACATATTCTTCAAAAGACATATAGGGTTGCAAATATTTAAGCTATAATATTCTTTTTTATTGTTAGTGATAGTGCTTTACTATAATATTTTAACATGTCCAGGAAAACTGCTCAGGAATGGAAATGAATTCCTCATAGACATATGATAAATAATGATGTTTTTAAGCTAAATATGCATCGCTTGTTTTTTTGTGTATTTACACGTTTTGAGGCTTCCTTATTACCAAAGTCAAGTTTTTAAAAGTTTGATTATTGCCTGCGTCGAATAATTTCAGGAAGCGAATAATTTCATGAGATCACCCCTCACACAGAACTAACTATCATATAAAACTCTTTCGAAGCCTAAATTGAATTATTTTAACATAGGTTTACAGTACTCTTTATGTTACCTCTTAATCTCCAACCTGTATTCATGGTATTAAATTTCAGGGTAAGAGAAAGTCGTGTGAGTGGCACACCAGATTATTTGTTGTTAAATTATGCTGATAATTCATATATATATACAGATTTACCTTTCGTATTCAGGAGGCCTCAAAATGTGGCATTATACAGAAAAAAAAAATCGCTCTTCAAAAACTACTTTGTTTATACTATGGGTATGAGAAATTAATTTTCCGTTCTGTGTCAGCAGTGTTCTTCAAAAAAAAAAAAAAAAAAAAAAAAAAAAAAAAAAAAAATGCAGCAAAGCACTTACGCCAATTACATTTAATAATATTTAAAAAAAAATGTTTACCTTAATTTTGGGTAGCCCTGTATATTGTCTATAAACTATATACAAATGACTTTGTGTACGTAAATTTAGTGTTATATGTAAAACAAGTAACATAAATTGAAATACACTTCCAGCAATTCCCAAGTATAGCTCCAATATATCAAAATACTCTGGGTAACCCTGTAAATGAATGATGAATGACTGCTATACCACAATCTACATAAAACATGCTTTTATGCATATAAAAAATCTGTGCTTTTCATTTTGTTTAGTGCGGTATATACATGTCGCACTGTACATATGAGTAATTTCGCTCACAGACGTAATGTATTTGAAATCTCTTGGATGACCCTGTAAAAAAACAATTGTCTGATCGCAACGAATACTTTAGTGTAGCACCGCAATATGATACGGATTTAGAATATCGAATTTGGATTTTCTGCTACTATTTGTTCTTGAGATATTCTAATAACACAGAAACACACACACACACACACACAGAGAGACCAACCGCTTAAAACATGATTTTTGAATTCAGAGGATATGAAAACGTGCAAATATAACAAAAGCTAATTTTCGGAAATTTGACACAAAAACAATTCTTTCTCTACACCGTGTATATGAGTAAGAGAATGTATAAAAGAAAAGAAAGAAAAATGAATTTGAAAATTCCCTTTTAGTACATAAATTATTCATAAATTTTATTTGTTAAATTATCAATGAGTATTCTCTTGTGTATTCACAGAGACATTACAGGTTAAAATAGCCGTCTTTCCCTGAATGATTTTTCTTTTTTTCCCCCCAAACGCTGATCAACGTGTGCCTTATTACAAAAGCTATAGTAATTACAATTTCTCACTTTTGATACAACCCCTTAAGATTTGGCGAAAAATGCTAGAATTTTGAAATTGCAATAACTCAGCGAGATTTTGACTTAGAGAGATGATTTTTTTTTTATTTTGATTGTTAGAGCGAGGAGAATGTTTTTCTAAATATAAGTCATATGATAGGAGGGGTCGTATAAAAATTAAATTTCGTATTTAATATGTATACAGCCCCTTGTACAAAAAAATGCCATATCTGAAATCTACTCTTAATTTGCATTAATTTTGTAATTGGAAGTATGTTTCTATCTTTCTTAGTTTACGAGATAATCGCTGTAACATCTATTTTGAATCACCCGGTATATATATATGTTACCGCTAAAGTGCAGAAATCAGTTAATCTGCAGATTAGCTAGGTAATCTGCACATTAACTAGGGTGATCCGTTAAAGTGAAGAATATTGTTTTATTTCTCAAATTACCTAGGTAATCTGCGAATTACCTAGATAATCTGCACATTACCTACTAGGCACTAGTTAAAGTGAAAATAAAATATCTGGTGTTGTAATTTTACAGCACGCTGTGTTGTATTTGTTTTTTCATTCGGAAAAAAAAAATAGTTTTATTTTCTTTTTTATTTATTTCTTTACTTATTTTAATCTGCATGTGTTTTAATTTTTATATCTTTTAAAGTTATATTTGTTTTATTTTTTATTTATTTCATCTTTTTTATTCTGTCAATATAAGTTTGAAGATGTTATGCATTTTTAATATGAAATATAATAGCTTTAATAGCTTTCAATAAATTCTATTTTATAAATGAATGTTAGAATTGTAATACAGTAACGATTTCTTTTCAAAATAAAAATATTTAACAACTTAAAATTAAAAAAAAAAAAAGTTTTATTAACAACTTATATTGCTATTACTATTTAAATACTAGAAATATTAAATTAGACAAATCAGAAGCATTATTTAAGAAGTACTTCAAATAATTAAAACTGCTTTAATATTTTTTAGGATGCATGAAAATTAAAATGACAGTTTTCAATGCTTTATTAAACCATATTTTGCAGCATACATATATCTGCACAAGTTTAGCAAATATATTAATTTTACAAAAAAAAAAAAAAAACTTTATTAACACTTTTTATGTGATAAACTACAACGAAATTATCTGAAAAAGCGAACAAAATTTAAAATAAATAAATAAAAATATAATCATGATATATAAAATGTGTACAGGAAACTTGAAACTGAAAGAATAAAAAGAAAATGTAATGAAATGCTAAAAAATGTACAAAAATTTCATATTAAGTATTTATTAAATGCCATAATATTTTTCAAAGTTAATAATTAATATATCTTTTTTTTTTTTTTTTCTTTTTTTTTCAGTAAGTAATAGTAATTTAAATCAATTTTAAAATAAATTAGTTTTAAAAAGTTATGGTTTAATAGTTTTAGTTCGGAAGGAAATAATTACTGTAATGTAAATCTAATATTCATAATTCAAGATGGAGTTTCACGAGAGACAGCTTTTAATTAAGATTTCATTTCATTAATAAAATGCAGACCCTTTTCAAACTTATATTGACAGAATTAAAAAAGATATAAATAAAATCAAAATTAAAACAATTATAACTTACTTGTTACTTTAAATTTTGTGTTAGTCATAATAATAAACCTAATCATGGCTTCCATCCACATTTCCATGGCCACATTTTCGTTTGCCATTTATCGGTTTATGTATAGCATCATAGCGTAGCGGAAGGGAAGGGGTAAAAGTTTCAGTTATGTTTGAAGGTCATTCGCGTATCTGTATCACATGGCTGTTTGACGTCATAGTGAATGTAAAAAAACTAAGGCTCGAAACAAACATTTGAACTTTAACGATACTGAAACCGTTAATCTGCAGATTACCTAGTTAAATTGCGGAAATCACTTTTTTCCGCACTTTAACGGGTTATTTTAGTTAATCTGCAGATTAGCTAGGTAATCTGTAGATTAACGGATTTCGCGTTTTAACGGTAACATATACACACACATATATATATATTAAATTACGTAAGCAAACAAAAACATTGGCGGTTATGACTTTCACCAAGTACAATCTCTAAGCAGTTGTCATAGAAGTTTATTGAAAATAACCTGAAATCAAGGAAACCAATGCATAGATGGTTCATCTCACATGATTCTTGTTGGACCATCTCAGGGTTACTATTTATCACTCTACTTTATTTATCTCGTTGGTCATAACCTCTAAACTTTTTGTCAACGAGATAAATAAATTAGAGTGTTGATTTAGTGGATGAAGTATTAGCTATCCGTGGTTCAAGATGAATCACGTGACATAAACCAATAGGTTGCTACGTTTGGCCCTTTATCGCTATTTTGTCATTTAAAATTTCAGTTCGACAAATTATCATTATTATTAGGTAACATCACAGCCGTATGACCAAAACACATTTTTTTTTTTTAAATAATTTTTCACATATTTCACATTTTAATAAGTAATAAAATACCTTATTTTTCATCGTTTCCCAACAAAGTTTAAAAGTGTTTATTAAAGAAAAGTTAAACTTTTTAAAAGCTAAATTTAACAACCAATAATAATTTTTCAACTATTTTTAAGCATTTTGTCGGTTAAATTTCGACTACACGAAATAAAAAAAGAAGTAATATAAAAATCAAAATGATTTAGAACAAAAAAATATCAAACTACATAAGTAAACAAAAACATTGGCGGTTATGACTTTTGCCAAGAACAATCTCCAAACCGTTGCCATAGAAATTTATAAAAAATAAGCTGTTGCCATAGAAACCAACGCATAGAGGGTTTATGTCACATGACTCATGTTGGACCATGTGTGGGTTACCATTTATCACTCTACTTTATCTATCTCGTTGATTTTTGTTTATTTATGTAGTTTAATATATATATATATATATTTTTTTTTTTTTTTTTCTAAATCATTTTAGTTTTTAACACGCTTTTATTAGCTTCACCTGTATGTATGTTTGTATGTATGTTTGTAACCGCTCTGGAAGCAAACAAAAAATCTATATTGTAAAAAAAGACTTTCCCTACGTGAATGCTGTGGATGTGAGGTAAAGCTCCGGGCTACAAACCTAAAGGTCTAACGTTCGAACCCAGTCAGGGTAGATTTTTTAAAAATGGTTTTTGTTTAATTCTAAATTATTTTATAATCACCCTGTAATATGGTGTGTCACTCACACAATTTTTTCTTACCCTTCATTTTAATACTATAAAGATAGATATTTTGTGCTTTTTAGTTCACATTTCAATAAAAGCGTGTTCTTTAATTTTTTAAAAGTATAATTTTATTATCTTACTTCTTTTTTATATCGTGTAGTTGAAATTTAACCGACAAAATATTTAAAAATAGTTGATAAATTATTATTTGTTGTTAAATTTAGCTCTTTTAAAAGTTTATTTTTTCTTTCTAAACACTTTTAAACTTTGTTGGAAATGATGAAAAAAAAAAAAGTATTTTATTATTTATTATAATATGAAATACGTGAAAAATTATTTTTTAAATAATTTATTAGTTCCCCATCATACTATAGGTATGGGGAACTTAGGTAATCGTGAAAATTTTCGACCTCGTTTTTTTTACTTTTTTACACGTTTTCAGGTGTGAGGAATCCGAAAATGACAAAATTTCTATGGTGTCTGTCTGTAGGGTGTCTGTTAGTCTATTAGTCTGTTAGTCTGTTAGTGTGTAAGTCCGTTAGTTTGTTAGTCTGTGTACACGATATCTCAAGAACAAATTGTCGCAGAGAGGTCAGATCAGTTTTAAAATATTACTTTCCACACTGGCAAGAACCCTATTTATTTGCAACATTCGAATTTAAAAACTTCGTAAGTTATTAGAAATTTACGATTTTCTTAACATGGGAGAATAGGACAAAAATTCACTTAAACGTGCATTAAATGGAAACTTTTTACTGTAAAAATGTCAGACCAAGTTTAAAATATCAGTTTTGATGCCGGAATGAACATCAGTAACTATATATATGGTACTTTGAAAATTTCGCAAGTTATTGGAAATTTACGAACTTATTAACATGGCAGTATAGGGCAAAATTTCACATAAACGTCAATTTTGAGAGAGATTTTCATCGTAAAGAAATCAGACTATTTTTGAAATATTATTTAGGACACTGGCATGAATATTTATGACTATGAATTTTCTAATATAAAGATTTCGTAAGTTATTGGAAATTTACGAATTTCTTAACATGGCAGTATAGGGCAAATTTTCACATAAATGTCAATTTTGAGAGATATATTCATCGTAAGAATGTCAGACTACTTTTGAAATATTATTTAGGACACTGGTATGAATATTAATGACTATGAATTTTCCAATATAAAAATTTCGTAAGTTATTGGAAATTTACGAATTTCTTGACATGGCAGCAAGAGCAAAATTTCACATAAACGTCAATCTTGAGGGATATTTTCATCGTGAATATCATAGACTATGATTTTTCCAATTTAAAAAAAATTCGTAAGTTATTTGGAATTTACGATTTACTTAACATGCCAGAATAAGGTAAAATTGAGCATAAACTTTCATTTTGAGGCTCATAAATACATTAGACAACTTCAAAATTACATTTATGATATTTGTTTGAACATGATTGAACACAAATATTCTAATAGGAAAATTTCGTAAATTATTCGTAATTTACGATTTTACCAACATAGCGAAATTGTGAATTTTTCATATAAATATGAATTTTGAGGATTATTGCATTGGAAATAGTAGCATGAAAACTAAACAACGGAATTGACCCTGATAAAATAAATTAATAGATTAGAATAAGATAAATATATCGAAGTGAACGGTGGATAGCCTATTAGGCGGGGTTTACTTTCGGTCACTGTATCAAGCTTTTGTCAAATTCATTTCTTTTAACATGATTATATCTCTCAAACTAGAAATTTATGAGAACATAAATATGATGGGGAACTGAGCAAAGTCCACCTATGCCAACTAGTTTCGGTTATAGTACTGTTGTGTTACATAATAATGATAATTGAAATTTTAAAAGCCAAAATAGCGTTAAAGAGCCAAACATAGCAATTTGTCTATTCATATCAAGTGGTTCATGTTGGACTACGGAAAGCTAATCATTTATCAATTGAATT